>JAUTBR010181308.1:9757-23095 GCA_032361205.1 Pseudorimula midatlantica | reverse complement strand
TGCTGAAGTTTCAACAATCTATTTTCAGACAGAAAAAAAACGTACACCTTGGCTATTTGCACTCAACCCAAACAATACCTAACCTATAGACAGTTTCTTCCCTAGTTCGCTATGACCCGGGCGGACACTGCGAAACTAAAGCCAACATGAAAGGAAGACCTTTTGCCGTATGTGCAGCAGCATAGTGTGTTCTTTCTGTGGATTATTCCGCAGCGTGGTTTTTGGCGGGTAAGGTTATTGTTCCGTGAACATCAAGGTGTGACCGGACGACGAGGGACCGACGACAACTTGGCCCGTACCCATCAACACCGACGTGATGTCACACAACATAATTACATCGTACACGTGTTCAAATGTCACGGCACTTTACAGGTGTGACAGAGGTGTTCTGAGATTACAGTTTCCAGAGAGGTATGCTGTGTGTTCTGTATATTCTGGGAATTCTACACGAGCGCATCTGACGTACGTGTATGCACTCTGACCTGTGTTAGACTTTGGCAGCATTGAGTTCTTGGTGTTGATTAAAACAAAAAAGATTTAGTGTATTCATTTCCAAAATGTAAGCATATGAAGGTGGACTCACACGGGTCAATCGGTTGTAACGATGCGTCGAATCGCGCCGTGTGAGCGTATGTATGCGACGCGATTCATAATTCCAATCGACAAATTCCACTCGTACAATCATTCTAACCAGACGCAGCAACATCCCACCCAAACATAGCGAAAACAGTAATGACATGATTCATATTCACGTAATAATTCATATATATAGTATAGGCTCAAGTGGTATAGTCTACTTCTACACACGACGATCACACGGGAGTAATACGTGCATTGACGTTTATGGATGGACGGATATGATGTTATTAATGGACGGATATGATGTTGTTAATGGATGGACAGATAGGATGTTGTTCATCAACTGCTGGTACTTGTGGTGGATGTTCTGCAATAAAACAGTGTGTACGGTGTCACATTGTAGCCATAATTATGCACGACTCTGAGGCGCGTCCAGACTGTAGACTATACTACGTTGATGTCCTATATGTAGCACATAAATGGTGTTATCATGCTGGAATACTTCATTCATGAAGCGTACACTGTCCCAGGCAGCGTGTTTAGACTTCCTGGATTAAAATGTTAAATTAGTCATCATGATGAATAAAGAGAGACAGTATTTACATAACACAAATTCATAGAGAAGGGACGTTTTGGGTATTAGAATATGCTGGTCTAGAAGAATTAGTTATGAGTGAGTTTGTAAAATGTCGCTGTACATAGTCAACCTGTCTGAGTAGCTGGGGATGTAACGTTACGCTTTAGGAATTCGCTGTATTACATTATATAATATCGCATTACCTGTCGATTATATGATATGCATACAGTGTAAAGCTCAAAGACCTACGAGAGTGTGAACGCATCATAGAGTGTGATGAAGTTGTGAACACTATAATGTACGTATTCACCAACTGTGATCTTCTGAGAACTAATGCGTTATTACATCATGGAACGGTATCCACGGATTTATAATAATGAACTAATATGTTTTGTCTAACAAAATTAATACATCGAGAACAAATTTGCATTAAAAATAATACGAAATACATTAGATAACGCATGTATTTTGGTTTTACGATATTTCCTGTCTTCGGGATTTAGAGACGATTCCGAAACGACATTTTATACAGTAAGCTCTACATGTATATGAAACTTTACGGCGAAGATGTGGACGGGGATTTACTTCTAGACATGATGTCCCTGTATTATTGCTGACCTAGTTATCACGTGACATATCACTGTCGTTACTCACATACGTGGTATGGGTACTAAATTAGCGGTACACCATTCAGGCATCTGAAGAATCCAGGTTAAATACACGTAATTACGACATGTAAACCGGTACTAACACAAGTATATCAGTCGCATTTTGAAGGATGACGTGTATTTAATGTCCATATGATATCACAAGGATAACGGGCACCTTTGAAATTCATCGATGAAAAAAAATAACAATTTTCAAGAACGTCATGACATTAATGTTCTGACCGCTATAACTTGAGCAAGGCCCAAAACTACGAAACCAATTTGAGTACTATTGCATGCTCAACCCGCAGGTTTGTTCAGAAATCTTCGTATACAATTTGAACTTGACCGGAAAGTGACATTGTACTCAAACAGTGTCGTACGCTCTGGCCAGACCTCAGTTTGTAAATATACTCAAATGAGCCTTTTCCTGAAATCGTAGTTTTTAAGGAAATGCATTGGAAAAGGCTCAGTTTTCTCAAATTTGAATAATTAAAACTCAGAATTAAGCCATATAGAATTTAATCACTGTGTAGTCAGAAACGGTTACTAGTATTTGAAAGTTTACTACAATTTCCACAGATTGTGTAGTGTTTCGCAGGTGGCTTGTTTATGGTGGGAGGAAAGGTTATAGTAACTGTTACGATTTGACACATGAGCCGAGCCTGATGCAGGAAATAAAGCATAACTATACACTACGTGCAGGGTATCGGTTCTCGAAGCTCTCATATTCACTAGACCGCAATCCGCGAGCATAAAGGATCGCTACGAGAGCCCTGATGGTTTCGATACACAGGCCTATATTAATGCTTACAGCTACAGGACATTCACAGCTGTTGAAAATTTGGACATTGGTATTAAATTCTTGAAACAGTCTGAGCAATCGTGCGTCAAAAAAATGCAGACTAAATATTGTAGAGACATATGTATTTTTAATTGTATAATTGTTTATATATACACTAGTATATAGTAATACTAGTATAAGGTTTTGATGGTGAACATAAATATGCTGCATGTGATGGTAAACGTCTGTGATTCCGCATACAACTACGTGTTGTACAGTACGGTACACTTTCGCTATAAGGAACAATGTCAATGAATTACAGAAGCAAAGAGGAATTGGATATCTGTATATAATGCGAGAAATGTACTATTAATCAGGTCTGAGGAATGCGGTATGTAACTATGTCGGGCGTGACGGGGGTGTGGGACAAGAGGGTATGCGGGTTAAGGGATATGGAATACGGGGTAGGGTCAGGGGATGGAGTCAATGGTATGCAGGCACATGTCTCTGTGACACTGACAGTTCTCAGGAATATAGTTAAGCTTATCACTGACATTGCATATTATCTGAACTAAATGTACTATACTATACCATACTGGTAGAGAGAGGAGAGAGAGAGAGAGAGGAGAGAGAGAGAGACAGACATACAGAGAGAGAGACAGAGACAGAAAGAAAAGAGACAGAAAGCAAGCGAAAGAAAGAGAGAGAGATAGAGAATCTACGAAACTATAATATTCAGTGACGGTTGCTTTGCAGGTACATTCTTCAGAGGATGTCTGTGGTAACCTTTAAAACTTTAAAACACTATCCCTATCCCTAACCTAGCCCAACTATAGAAACAAGTTCAAATGTATGTGTTCCATTTGCAAGATTAACGCATTCAAACTGAATGAATGGTGGTTATGTCATACTACCATACTACAGTTTTACTCATCTTACAGCGGTGAAAACATATTTGGAGGTACAAAAGCGATTATATATAAGTGCATGTAGGCCTACTTTTCATTTGAACTCCAAGTCGGTCCAAAATGACAACTTAATCTGTGAAAACATGTCTTTCAATTTATCTGATACTATAAAATGACATGGTGATTACTATACACTATGATTATAAATATGAGTATTGTATTCACGCTACTGTACATAATGTCATAATAATGTCATACGGAGACATAGTTTAGTAATTGTATGCAGCTATGTTGGGACAGTCTGACTTATAATCACGATTCTTCATGGTAGTGATAGCTTATAAAACAACCTATAGCCGCCATGAAAGCATATAACTGTCCAAGAATACTACAAAATAAAATAAATTAAAGAAAACACTGAACGAATTGTAAGGTAGAACTAGCATGGGAAAACCCTTGAATGGAACCAGCATGTTACTTCACGGAGATAATTTAAACAAACTTAGAAAATGAAAATGTTAAGGAAGTGTACGGAATTAGAGGCCTTGTATATATACATGTTTTGTTTCTTTCCTTATAAAAATCAATGTCCTGAAGAAGGCCAGTAAAACGGATTGTAAGGTAGAACTAGCATGGGAAAACCCTTGAATGGAACCAGCATGTTACTTCACGGAGATAATTTAAACAAACTTAGAAAATGAAAATGTTAAGGAAGTGTACGGAATTAGAGGCCTTGTATATATACATGTTTTGTTTCTTTCCTTATAAAAATCAATGTCCTGAAGAAGGCCAGTAAAACGGCCGAAAGCTAGAAAAAAACTATATTTTCATATTTGTCTTGTTTAATTGGATTGCTATATTCTTTAATAAACAGTATTTTAAAACTTCCGGGGTTCATGAACCGCCAACTTAATGGCTACGCGTATATTAATTTCTACTTGCTCTAATATATTATTTTCATTATAATGGAATTATAAATTAGAAGACAGTCATGTTATGGAATGTTCTCACGTGAACCCACTTGCTTTCTTGAATGGCAATAAAGCATGTCGATTATGACGTCATTCCTTGAATAAAACATGTTCATAATCATTAAAAGTCATTCTCCCTTAAAACTGGCAATCGATGTTTTGTTAGAATACAATGGAAGATACGTTTATAAAACTGAAATATATAGCCACATGGACAGATTTAATTAAGTTAATATATGAATAGGAATGCGATTTATGTATTCTAAGAGAAAGAAATACATGTGACCGAAGTATCATGCCATTTGGGCAATCGCTTTGCATGTTGACGTCATTCGCCTTTTGAATAACAAGCAACTAGTATTTTGCATAATGCATTAATGTCAACTCTCAAATGGATATACCATGACCCCGTATAAGCAATTCGTATGCAAGAGAATAACTTTACGAACACATTTTGATCGATGTATTGGGCAACAAGTGAACATGTACAACTCCCTAATATAAGTATAATGTATTACGTGGTTAGAGTTTTGGAGAGAGAGAGAGGATGGGGAGGGGGGGGGGGGGGGAGAGAAAGGGAGGGGGCCGAGAGGGGAGAGAGGGTGTTTGTATGTCTGTGTGTGTGTGTGTGTGTGTGTGTGTGTGTGTGTGTGTGTGTGTGCGTGCGTGCATGTGTGATAGAGAGAAAGAGAAGAATGTTTATTTAGACACCATGTGATGA
Source organism: Pseudorimula midatlantica (assembly GCA_032361205.1). Classification (NCBI taxonomy): domain Eukaryota; kingdom Metazoa; phylum Mollusca; class Gastropoda; order Lepetellida; family Lepetodrilidae; genus Pseudorimula; species Pseudorimula midatlantica. The sequence continues at coordinate 17,908 of JAUTBR010181308.1, read as the reverse complement.
ATAAAAATACAATGTCTAGTTGGTTACATACAATGATAACTCAAGTGTATATAAACACCACAAGGCCACATTTAATTTACTCGATGCATATAGGACACCAAATATGTGTAAATATATATACATGTATTTATATGTATTTTTAATGAAATAAATACACTCACACTTGCGCACGTGCGCACACACGCACACAAACACACACACACACACACACACACACATAAATATTTAAATAAATAAAAATACATTAAAAAACAACAAATATAATTGATCCGTACAGACTTTAAGAAGTTGACAATAGCTGTTCGTTTCTGAGGATGGCCGTGATGCATGCAGTATACCGGTCTATATCTAGTGAGCTAGTACAGACGTTGTCGTAGACGTTGCTAGACTTAATGACGTCACAGACTTCAGTATAACCTAAAGTGGACATCTGCCGGTATCAGTTAAAAGGCGCTAACGGTTCCCAGGAAGTCAATTCATGACATTGTATAACACCAATCAGACGTATGATAATTATACACAGTAACAGAAACAATTCTCAAAACATAAGACTATGATCAATCAACCTTACATACCGCTCCATCATGTTTACTCCCATTTACATACTGATATGGACATATTATGACAGTTTAATAATGACAGCATTTGACGTATCAAGTAAGGCATGTATGACACTCTTACCCCCCCCCCCCCCCCATACACACACACATACACACACGCACACCTTCTCACAATAGCATCCACTATATACCGCTATGCATCATTGCTCTATGTTTACATGTGTTGTAGGTAGTATATACTTGGGTGAACACCTTAAAGCATTCAGCATTCATGATAATTATTTCGACGGGCGAGCGACTGTTGTCAAACGCATTATCTCACCAGCACGACGGCAGTTTCACTTCGTGTACACATGTAGTATACAATATCGGCATTTGAGAAAGCGCAGTAAGTATCAATTTCACCAAACAAAATTGAAATGCCACTTTTCATTGTACAAACTGATAACTGTACGTGACATGACCATCACGGCAAAACCAAACAGTTAAACAAAATCGCTACCAACTATTATCACACTCGTAAAAAAAATATTCAGAGAATGCGGCTCATTGTACTGCTAGATGGAATACATCAACAATCCACTTTGCTGGACACGACTGAGTAACCCTCAGGAATGTTCAGCAAAACAAAGATGACCTATTGCACGCAGAGGCTTCAGAGAAGGGTATAGGCCTATTTGGTATAGCACAACCCTGCGGTTATATATGCTGAAGACATATATACTTATAGTTATAGTATATACGTTTCTAGGAATAATGCGAAGTTATCTTAAGTATCAAATCGCGATCTGAGGAACGAACTTATGTTTGCCTATAAAGCAATCAAATGTATCTGTATTTATAGTATGTATACATTGATAGTATCTAAGAAACTATTTAGGCTTTATCTCGCTGTGGTATACGATGTCTTTATTGGAGACGGAGTGGTCATGATCATAAAAATAACTCCTGAGTAAATCGTTTCCTATTCTAAATGGTCATATTCCATGGTCTGGTTGGCTTAGCTGTGGTATAGTATAGGCCCTATCCAAATACGTCTTTGAGAAACACGTTGGGCTTTATCTGAAATCGCTGTTCCGGTATTTTTCTGCTAAACGGTATACATGTATTATCATAAGGATTCCTTTACAAACATTATCATATTGAAGTGACCGTCTCTTGGTTATCAGGTTTGTAAATGTACAGTTCTCATAATGTTGCAATCGTTCATACAAATGGATCCACAGTCAAACAAACGTACATCTGTATTCATCCTAATAGGTGCGATTCCGTAGCGCTATTGTCCACCCTATGTTTACATTTCTGATGAGAGTAAGATATGTAAACATAGTAATTAATAATAGTGGAACTGCATTTCTTTTTAATGCGTTTAGAACCGTTTTCAAGATTGTTGTCAGCTTAGTGCAGGAGGAAACCCGCAACATCCGTAGCGCTTAATGTTGCAGTTAACCTGCGAGCACCGACTGGTACTGACACACCAAGGATGACACCCGCATTGCCACTCTCTGTACAGACAGCGCATCCTCTGTTCACCTAAATATCATGTAATAAAGCGAGATATTTGGTGGAGGTTTCTTTATAAATCTTATTGTTTTCTATTTTGCTTTCAATGCCATTTCGTTCGTATCATTAATTGCTTCAAGGAGTACGTCATCTAGGGAAACTGCAACACATGTAGCGCTGATTATTGCAGTAAACCCGAGAGCACGTGCTGGTACTGACGAACCAACGTGGTGAACTATAGTATAGACGCACATCATAGCATAGCTGAGTACGGAAAAGTAGGCAATGATCGTATTATGTTTCAGATAGGCTACTATACATGACTGAAAACATTAAAAGTATACAATTACGCTTTGTATTGACATATCATATGTCATGATGGTCAAACGTATTTTACGTGTAAACATGTACATTTGATTTGTCTACACAAGTATATTTGTTAACAAGCTGCATTTTGCTTTTGCTTATCTTTTTTTTATACCGATAATATGAACAAAATATGAACATATTGAAAACCAGTGGGACATGTGGAAAATGTATCTAGTTTATCAATATACTTCTGTAGACAAAGTAAGTGTAGCTACTTTCAGGTAAAATACGTTTAACCATGAAATATGTTTAACAAACCGTGATTGTATGACTTTTATATAGTTGTGTGTTTGTGTAGTATACCAAGTCTTTAATGGTGACCACTCTAAATAAAAGCTACACGATATTTTACGTGTGATTTATTGAGATCGTTCATCAAATGCGACACTTCATGGCTACGTGTTTGTCTATATTCCATGGAAATGTTAGTAAACAACTCCAAACAAATAGCAATAATGCAAAGCAAACTTTAATTAATTGTTTTATTAATTAATTTATAAAGTAGAAAAGCCACCGTAATGGTTTTACTAATATTAAATAAAAACATTAAATATGTCGATTAATATATGATGTTGCGAAACCTTTCGAAATAATTGAATGTTCGTTTGTCAAGTTAAGTCAAGTAATTTGTATTGTATTAAAGGCCTCCTCCGGCCCATATACAAGAGTTACGCAACCACATGATGCGCATATATCGTTAAGTAGACAATGTTTTCCTGAGACGCATGGCGTGATAAATAAACATAGCAAGATTACGTTGCATGGCATCATTATACTATTACAAGCAAGTAGATTGACGAATGAGTTGACATTTGCATTAGCTAGAGTGGGGCATGGTAGATATTTTCTTCTTAGTAGTTTATATGCCAGTTTTTAGTATGGACTATCTTTCCAATAGCTTACCACGTTAAACAGTTGCCGACTGAATATCTAATACGAATGTCCCATTATGTTTCAATCCTCTCCGTGTTGAAGGCAACCGGAGAAGCCCTAATCCAGCATAGGGAGGGTTAAACCTGTTGAGCATTGAAACAGAACAGAAGAAAACTACGTAAGAGGAGGAGGAGTATAGGAGGAGAAGAAGAATACTAGTAATAGAAGAGGAAGAATATGAGAGGAGGAAGAAGAAAAAAGTAGTAGAAGAAGAAAAGAAGAGGAAGAATTAAGAATAGAAGATTGAAGAGAAGCAGAAGAAAATAAGAAGACACGGTGAGAGTAAAATCACTGCTGGAATAGTTCACCCATTTCCGACGAAGAAGAAAAGGAAGAGGAAGAAGAATACGAGTAGAAGAAGAAAATGAAGAGAAGAAGGAGGAGGAGGAGGTTATTAAAATGTTTACCATGAAGTACACTTTCCTAACTTAACAGCAATCGTTATTATATTGCGTATGGCAAATATTCTTAGAATTATTTGGAATTAAATGTTACCAACATTTCCCAGAGCCGTTCTTTGAATGCCTTCAGACATTGATCTAAATTACTTTCCGTATCCCATGGCAGCAAAAGGTGCAGGATTTTCTATGTTCAATTCGTGCAACCTTTCTATTCTTGCAACCGATGTATTTCGCTTATAATTGTTTCTATTAGAATATTATTAATTATGAGTAATTGTAAAATAAAGTAGGAAATTGTCCAGGGTCCGCTGTCCGCTGAAGGATCGTAGCGCTACAGAGTCATATCTCCCTGACTGGAGGATTCTTGTCGCCGTTACGACAGGATTAAGACTGAGCTGGCCATTCTGGCAATTAATCTGGTTGTCTTTTAAATTAGAAATATATGTACTTGGCTATATGTGACAATACTCTATAGTATAGAGGTTAATGCAGATGTCCGTTCCTTGGGTCGGAATCCAGGGCCTCCGAACCCAGGGAGGTTTGAACCAGGGTATATCGTATCTCGAAGCTCTCTTAGCCGCTAAGGGACCATAGCATTCTCTTAGCAATGTATTAGCTATCGGCATGATCCCTTAGCGGCTAAGAGAGCTTCGAGAAACGATACCCAGTACCATATAATAAGATTAATTAATTCATGGGGGAAGTCGAAATCCAGTAATGTCTTAATTCAGGACCTCTGAATCCTGGAAGGTTCAAAATAGGACCTAAGAATCTGGTCTGGGGATGTTCTAAACATGACATTATAATCTTGGTAGGTTCTATAAGGGCCTTGGGATCTTTGGAGGTTCGAATTCATAAGTACCCATGGATGTTCAAAGACAGGACATCAGAATCAATACAAGTAAATATTGTATTATGTTGATGATGGGCACAATTGTGGCCAATCAGGGTATCGTTTCTCGACGCTCTCTTAGCCGCTTAGTGACAATAGCACTCTCTTAGCAATGTATTAGCTATCGGCAAAGAGGGTGCTATGGTCCCTTAGCCGCTAAGAGAGCTTCGAGAAACGATACCCAGGCTATTTGTAACATTTCCGATAGGTGATTCAATGTTGTCCTGTTATTAGGTATGGGTGAACTATTTCCGCTGCGATATAAAGTACAAATTCATTCATTCATGTAACATACATTGGATCCTAAAAGAAAACAATTACAACAATTTTGATTGCATATTGATTTAATGAGAAAATCTTCTCCTCACCTATTTATAATGTTTACAGTAAATTATACATGGTTAAACTTCACATGTAAACTGTACAACCTCGGAATTTATACAAAAATAATATATATAATATATAATACCTAATAGTATAAAAACCCTTGCATAAAGATATATACACATCATTCATTGCTGAAAAAAAATACATTCTTATATGATACAAGTACTAACACCTGCTTGAGTTGTTACAATGTATTTTATCAATTGGAATTGGAATTTTACCAATTGGAATTTAAATAAAATGTTAATAAGTCAACTATAAACAGTTGATAGAGAGCATTATAAAGAAATACATAACTTAAGTTATAACTACTGAAATATTACAAATAAAACACAAACTGAAAAAGCTAATCTATGAAGCTTAGTACACAACCAGGTTTAATCAAGTTTTCCAATAAGCTGTTATAATCTCAAATTAATGGAAAGACAGGTATTAAAATGTGTTTATTATTAAATTGCAAAAGTATTTGAAACCAAAAGCAATTTATTTGCATTAATGGAATCTCTAGGCACTTTGTTGTAACTTGATTACTACCAAGGCACAGCTGCTCGACATATTCTACATAAAACAGTCAGTACACTTGATATTCAAAAGCATATTAAATAGTTGTGCCAATACCCAGTCAGCATATTCATTATTGAAATTGTGACTTTGGCCTTTGACCAACATTGCCCCTATCCCACCCAAACCCACCCCACCCCACTCCTATCCCCTTGCAACACCTTCCCTGTCCCCAATTTCAAAACACCTTCTTAGACTAGAACAGCTCAAGATGTGCATAAATAAACTCATAATTAATACTATTCAAACAAAGGGGCAATTTTTAAAGGATGTACATGTATACGTTTATACTGAAATTTAATTCAAAATAGAAAAAGAAATATGAGGTAATGCTGAAAATAAGGTACGTAGTTATCATATCAGTAGCTGGTCAGCAATCAATAAGGTATATCTAAGAAAATTACATCCATTTAGGACAGTTCAGGACACATTAGACTGTTCGCTGTACATGACAGTAATAACAGATAGGACAGTTAAGGTCCCGAGACTGTGAAAGCTTTTTGAGGATGATTTCATGCTTAAGCTAAAATGGTTATATACGACATGAAGACAACTTTGCATTGTGCATAAAATCATACCCAAAACTTCTTTTCATACTCTCGGGGCTAGGACACACAGGAAATAGAGGACAAACAGGACTGTTCCAGACATAGAGCACAGATAGGACAGTTCAGGACGTGGTAGGGAAGTCTGACAATGTTACCATCACCATTTGAGAATTATGCAGTTAGAGATGTTCCGAATAGGCCTATTGTAACCCATTGTTGTCATATATACTATTGTCCTTCTACTAAATAAATCTAATGACTGTACAACATCCTATATAAAAGTACTGCAGATAATCAACTGAAATGTGATTTGTTGAAATTGAACATTTTAGGAGAGCTTCTGTCAATAATTACTTCATTAATATTTTGCAGTTGAGATAGTTTTAGTAATGAAGATATAGTTAGGGCCTAGTAATGAAGATTTAGGCCAAGGTGCCTATTGGAATAAGTAGCCAAGTAAAAAAAAAGAAGCTTTTTTTTTGCATTACAAAATGACTGCCATTATGGTTATCAATAAAATCAGCTTGAAACTTTCTTTTAATATCCCTTTGTGCCAAATAGGTGGCAAAACATGCTAGATTAATTAACCCAGAGATTTTAGAAAAGTTGTTGAATACTGTGACAACAATGCCAACAATTAAGACATAATATATACTGGTACAATTTTCATAACAAATTAAGACAAATCAATACAAAGAAAGTTAAAATGACTAGGAAATCAACCATTACAATTTCCTTCAATTCGATGAATTGTGTATGAAATTTGCACAAATATATAATATTGTGGATAACATATACACGTATCATCCGATACCCAGTTTTCGGACGACCCCAGTATTCGGACACCCATTTTGTTCCGTGATTTCTCACGATATAAATAGAGAGCCGATGTCATCAAGAGTCCTAAGTTGACAAGTTAGCTTATTTTTATTAGTCCTACAAACAATTTTTTGATAAATCTCCCATGCGTAAGTATGACATCTAAATGTTGTAATCTTATGTAATTTTATCTTGAGTCAAGTTGTGACATTTAGTGTAAATTCACCAACATTAGAAAGTCACCAATAACACACAAACAAAATGTTCATTACACACGGCAAAAGGTCATCTGCTTTGTTGATTGTGATTTTCAGAAGAAAGGGAAGCAACTCTTGGCAACATTTCTTTTAATGGCTATGCATCTGTTGTGTCCGATAACACCCGTCGTTCATTTTAGCTAGAGTATGTTGAAACGCTATCTATTGATGGCCATGCGTGTTACCGAGGACTTTAGTTCCATAAGGAACTGTGTTTATTTCATGGATTAAATGCTCAATATACAGGTAAGAACAACAATTTGAAGTTTCGTTTTGTATATGTCACGAAATATGCGATCTGATGTTCGAAAACTGGCTTATCAGTTCGACAACTGGTCTATGGGTATCGGAGGATACATTGTGTACAAGAATGGGAGATAACCCCAAATGGAATGAAATCCATTTTAGCAAGGCAAACGCACATCACGATTGCACATATGTCACAACACAAAACATAAAGATAGGAAGGAGCATTGTGTTCATACAGAAACTCCAACATTAAACTACAGCAGACTACATGCACACAATTGAAATGAGTATCAATGGAGGGGCAATAATGCCAAGAGAAAATTAAATATTGCAAAATATACATGCAAATATATTCAAAGTAATGACATAATGAGAAAGAATGCCACATATATAACTACATGTATCTATATACACATCTATCTACATCTCCCTTGGTACAATGGGTAATAATCTGACTCAATTATTATTGCACAAAACTGTCATGTTATATAGGAATATATCACTGTATACCTTTGATTTGATTGGTTACTTGTGGGTTTGATCACTTTCTGCAGGTGGGTTTTGATTGGATATTACAAGTAGGGGTTGATAAATTAGAATACAGGTGTAATATCGGATCCGATTAGCTATATCTGATGAATTTAATATAATTTGAAGACATATTATACTAGG
>JAUTBR010181086.1:0-15319 GCA_032361205.1 Pseudorimula midatlantica | reverse complement strand
AATAATAATAATAATAATAATTAATAATAATAATAATAATAATAATAATAATAATAATAATAATAATAATAATAATATAATATTATTATTATTATTATTATTATTATTATGGTCTATTTATATAGGCTGCTCACAGGTGCTTAACATTATCCCTGTCTAGACAGAATTGCAGTTATTAAGAAATTAACCAAGAAAAACTGTTGTAAATAATTTAGTCAAAGAGATTTAGGAGTCAGGCAGATCATTCCATAATTTTGCAGCAGCAATTTTGAAGGCACGATCGCAGACATTTGATTTAGTTTTTGAGATGGTGCTTTATTAACTAGTGGAGTTATAGCTGTTCTAGAATTGCTCATTATCACTGCTCAATAGATCAAGTGTCTCCATTTTGTCTCGCAGGAAGGTAAAACGTAATTTGTTTTATAACAACTTGATTTTCAGATTATTACTTCAACATGCAGTTGTAGAATTGTAAAAATGCATAATCGCAGACATTTGATTTAGTTTTTGAGATGGTGCTTTATTAATGGAGTTATAGCTGTTCTAGAATTGCTCATTATCACTGCTCAATAGATAATTTGTTTTATAACAACTTGATTTTCAGATTATTACTTCAACATGCAGTTGTAGAATTGTAAAAATGCATAATCGCAGACATTTGATTTAGTTTTTGAGATGGTGCTTTATTAATGGAGTTATAGCTGTTCTAGAATTGCTCATTATCACTGCTCAATAGATAATTTGTTTTATAACAACTTGATTTTCAGATTATTACTTCAACATGCAGTTGTAGAATTGTAAAAATATATTCAGTATTGCTCATATTATATGTTTGTTGACAGGAAGTTGGCCGTTACCCAGCATACAAGGAACTATTCGCAGAGTACACATGGAGCGAGAAGAATAACCGGATGCCAGGTTGGACACTGCGTTACAAATACCGTCACTTTTGATAGGTTCGAGTCCTCCATCTTTGAGTTTGGGTTGAGGGACTAAATTCTACTGTGATCACATTATCCTAGCAGCTTTGAATCGTGTTTGGGTGGAATATTCCTGTGGTGACGTAAAGCACTAATTAAATTTATTAAATAATACTATATTAATAATAATTCATTGAACTATCAATGTTCAATACACAATATATAATATGATTTTATTCAACTATTAATTACTATTACTGAATTGTGTATGGGTGAAATATTGTTACAGAACCTTAAAGCACTAATTTAATCAATTGAATAATAATAGTAATTAATTGAAATTTCAATATTTAATGTACAATATAATTGTTGAATTGTGTATGAATGAAATGTTTCCACTGCAACGTAAATTCAATCAATTGAATAATAATAATAATAATAATAATAATAATAATAATAATAATAATAATAATAATAATAATAAAATCAATTGAATAATAATACAATAAATTGAATAATAATAATAATCATTACAACAATAATATTTACTGAAACATAATGGTCGATGAACAACAATATGGGCATTTCCAACTAAATACTGTTACTTAACCCTCTCACTGCTGAATTAGCCATTGCTCTTTAGGGCATCTCCAGTTGCCTTCAGCATGGAGAGGGTTAAAGTAGTAGGGCATTTATGATTGCCTCCAACTCTAAAAAGGTTAAACAAAAATGATTAAATTTTTCTCTCTCATTTTCAGCCCATATCCCTCTGTCAGATAGCCCGATTTCCAGCCGCCAGAGCTCTGTGCGGAGAGAATACAACCCTCACACCAGTAGAGCCAGGAGCCTCAGCAATTTTTCGGGGAGTTCGGGAGTTCAAGGCATCTTGCAGGCGGACATTTACCTGCCTCAGAACTCGCAGCGCGAAGATATAATAATCCACGAGGAACGCGAGCCGTACAAAATCGTGGATGTGTACGAATTCAACGAGATGAATTCTAGCGAGAACAAAATGGACGGGAGAAACGAGCTGGATTTCAATGACACCCATTTCGTGCGACTTAATGGAAATGACGATTATAATGTGAATGACACGGACTCTGGGAAGCTTAAGAAACACCATGAGAAGAAGAAGTTTCCGAATACCTCGAAAGCGATGTACGACAATAACCTGACGAAGCATTATGAAACAAGGGAGGTAATATATGAGAAAGAACCCCAACCAGAACCGTACGTTGAAATGACTCATTATGAAATAAGGGAGACAAGTCCAAATGTCACGACGCATACCACTAGGAGTAATATTTATGAAACTGTTGATGTGAATCAAGAACCACATAAACCGATGAACTTTGAGGAATATATAATTCCGAAAGACAAGTTGCCTGTGTATAGCACCCCACCAGTTTCAGTTGAAAGTGACGTGATGACGAGATCTGAAACGTCCAATGTTCATTCGCAACCAACGAGAGATCTAGATGCACAGACTATAGACACTGTTATTGTGACTGAGGTTGATCTAGAAGAGGATAAGCCAAAGAGAGAGCCTATCTATGCAAAGGTACGGTTTTAATCAAAGTTAATTTATCTAACAGGGGCAAAAGTTACTACTCACATGGTGGCCCGATCCATTTCTCCTAATGTTAAAGGTTTCCTAATAGCTAGTAGAAATTTCTTGTTTTATTATTTATATCATTATTCAGACAAATTAATGACATTTTACTCTCAGACCTGAACACCAAATATAAATCTAATACATAATAATATGTGACTATGTATAGGTAAATAAGACAAAAGTCAGGAAACAAAAGACACAAAGGGAGACCACTGACAACAAAGAGGAGACAACTGATGGGTCTATGACCCCAGACGAAGAGGAAGTGATGCATAACTTTGACCATCAGATCAAGATGTTAGAAGACAGAAAATCTCAGCTCAGTACACAAGCAGTGGCCCAAATTAATACAAAAGAAAATGGTAAACAAAGTAAATACTATAATTAATTCACATGTTTATGTTTCCTATGAATTTCATGCATTCTACATACATTTATAATATACAGTAATGGTGTTTTATGAATAAATATACACACACAAAAATCTATTTTATTTTATGATATTTTTCATTAACACAGTATGAGATGGCATTGTGAGGGTTAACCTTCTAGAGACCAGGGTATTGTTTCTCGAAGCTCTCATGTATACTACTATGAGACCATGCATAACGACTCTCATAGGCATCTCTAAAAAATGGGGATTGTGCACTTGCAAGAGCTCTATGCTCTCATAGTGGATATAAGAGCTTCAAGAAGCCATACCCTGGGTTGGTTATACTCCTCAGGGTTGGTTGTTGGTTGATTTGGGGTTTAAAGTCACTTTCTAGATTCTTTCACTAATGTACTTGCATGCATATATACTGCTTGACTAGTCTGAATTTCCACCAGTTTTTATAGTGCTAGTTCACTTAGAAGATCATATCGCAGATAGTACAATGATACCCCACTCAGACACAGTATACTGGCTCCGAGCTGGCCAGTTCTTGCTTTGTCCCTTTAATGCTGAGCGCCAAGCAGGGAAACAACAAGTACCACCTTTTAACGTCTTTTGGTATGACAGGACCGGGGATATTCCTCTGGGAAATGAAATGGAGAAATAAGTGCACATTGATCATTGACCATGGTAATACATGTAATGCAGTATTAAGAGCAAGCTTTCAAGTATAAGATTTGGTGCAATATTAATATGCACATACAGTAGACATCGCATATAATGGCCTGGCATTAACCAGACACTCACCTATAACGTATTGAATCTGAAGTCCTGGTCCCATCTAACGCTAATTACGGAATATGTGTATAACAGACTTTGCATAAAACGGACAAAAATAACTCCCAATGAGTTAACCTGCGAGGTCTACTGTGTTTGTATTTCTCTTCTCTACACAAATGTAATAATTTTCAGTTTCAGAAAACTCCGAGAACAAGTCAAAGCAAGGTACTTGGATGAGGTTAAAAACTCGGCTAAAGGGAAGCATCAGATTAAGTTGGTATTTCTTTCTCATTTCTAGAAAGCCTTTACCATGGACTTTGTAGTCGTACCTGTCTTCTAACAATATTTATTATTGTAAATATCTTTAAAATGATTAATTATTGTTAATGAAATTCTATTCTAAAATGTTATATCTTTGCAAATAATAATTTAAGATTAATTTATAAAAACATTGTACATTTTCAAATCCTGAAAATTAATTAAAATGACTTATCATTCTTAATTTCTACACAGGCAAATTGTCACATAATATCCTGAAAATCGATGATAGAAACTCAAATTAATTAGCATTCTTAATTAATGCATGCACAAAGTCCATTGCAGAGGCTTAGCTTATCTTCATGTATTTACACCTACACTGAATTTGTTTCTTCAAAGTCAAGTGTAAGTCATGATTATCCTATTGCAAAATTTTGTTCCTCTATAAAAACTATGGCTTTGGATGTAAAATATAATAATTATTGATTCAGTCTACATAGAATTGCACGAGCACACCCGTGAGGTTACGAAACTGTCTTGAGTATGATTTCATGCTCAACTCAAGAGTTCTGGCCCCGAGATTACGAAACTTTTCTGAGTACGATTTCATACTCAACTCAGAATTTTGTTCATAAAATATCATTTTGTTTTTAGTATAGCACGTGAGTTGAGCATAAAAATGTACTTCGTAATCTCGGGACCTGTTCATAGATCCTCATATAAAATTTGAGCTTGAGCGTAAAATCTAACTCAAACAAGTTCTTCAAATAACTTTTTTGAGAAGATATTGTTGTTCAACTCAAAGTTTTATTCACAAATCCCCATATTAAATTTGAGCTTGAGCATAAAATCACTCAAAAAATCATCGTAACCTCTGGGTCTGAAAGTATAGTCCGGTCAATATTGGGAAAGGATTCTTAAAATTTCACATTTCTCAAGCACTTGCACAATTAGCTGTGTTCTTGGTGTGTTGCTGTACACAAACATTTCACCTATTGTTTCTTATTGGTTTGCGTTTGAACTTTTCAGGAAAGAAAAAGTGTGAGTTATTTTCATTTTTATATTACTGCTTGTATCGAAGGCATGTACAATGTGCATAGCTTTTCTTGTACATGTACATAGTGGATTGATGAATTTTGTGTTTTCTCTAATCATTAACCATTAGTCAATGAAAATGTGTTCTATTTTCAGTAATAGTTATATTATGCAACTTATACACTAATCAAGATATTATATGTGTACCTATGTATTGCCGTAACCAAGCTTGGATAGGAATTGTAAAGCCCCATGGATACCACCCAGTGGAATAAGTGGTATAGTATCCAATCCTATCCATGGGGTTGGACACATTGCACCTATCTCCAATCTAATTAACATCAGATCCTCATTTTCACTCCTTGAACATTTTGTCATTCCTTTGCTGTAACACGATTGATGTCCAAATTTCTGAGTGTCCATTTCTGATCTGATTTTAACGAGATTAAACCCATCTGAGATTGGAATTGGTCTACATTACTGTATCAAAAGATTTATTGAGATATATTTTTAAAACTATAAAATTTTGACTTACCAAGACAAGTTCATAATATATGACGTGTATTATCACATAAACATGGTGGAGTAAAAACTTTGGTGAAGCCTGGTTTCATGAGGGATATTTTATGTAACTTCTTTTTGTATGAATGCATACAGACTTGCTAACACTGTCTTGCTACCTGGGCATTCTTTAACCCTCTTCATGCTGGAGGCAACCGGAGATGCCATAAAGAGCAGTGACTGAGCCTAAGCCAGCAGGGAGAGGGTTAATGAAACTCTCATATCCACTAATTCGGAGAACAGCGGTCTTGCAGTGATCATCGAAAATGATAGATACGAGAGCACTATGATGTGATTGTGGATACAAGAGTTTCATGAAAGTTTTCCCAGTATTATCTGGCTGTTGAATAACATCTGTGGCCATGCTTCTGTTGATAGACTACTAATAAGAACATGCTATCCTTGAATATAAATATTAACCATTCCGTTGAACAACAATTATTGTCTTTGAACATTCTTAATACTAATATTTCAGGAATTAATGTTTCTCTTCTAAACTGTCTTAACTGTGAATAAATAAATGTACAGGGTAGTATTTAATGCATATTATTTGATAATTAAAACCAGTTAATGTCACATTTACTCTAGCTACTTTAGAAATACTATTAATTGTATGCAATTTCACATTTTATGCATTGTGTTTTTTCAAACAAACACTATTTTATGTAAAATATATGACGACTATTTAAACTCATGGAGCAACAGTGGGTACATGTTCTACAATAATGACAACAGTCACACGATTGTTTTACAGTCTGAATTCCCAGAAAATCATTCTTAAAAGAAACATTATAATTTTCCAATGCATATTTTAAGAATCAACGCATGTGGCGTGTATAGTTACCACTCAGCATAGACGTCATCAGTCTTCTCAATAATGACGTCTTGACCATCACAAATACGTATGGCAGATTATAGTTTCGATTAAGCACATTATGTGTATGTTTGTCAAAGGTAAAAGCACGTGCAGCATAGTTTTATGCTATCAAAATGCTCTTTCACAGCCGCCACCAGAATAATTTACAGTGGTTGTAACAAACACGTAACACAAAACAGATGCTAAACACGCATCATTAGCAGTGTTCGGATTAATAGGGGGTCCAGGGGTCGTTTGAAAATCTGCAATGTTAAAGGTATCTGTGTGACCCCATGGAAATGACAGATTTTTACCAGCTTTAACATTGGGCCTATGGAGAATGACCCCCTCGTTATTTTCATTCTTTCGAACACTGATTACTGTAGCGCTACATGTCCTTTCACCGTTGACACGTAAATGCATATTCTGCACATATTCTGCACTCTTAAGCTGGCTTAGTGTATGTTGACCTCTACTAATTGTTTGTTGACCTCCATGGTACAGCCGCTCCCAGCGTCCTGGTCAACCATGGTAGTGTGGACAAGGACAAGGTCAGACAGGTGGAGGAGGCCGCCAGAGAGAGGCTAGACACTGCGGACAGTTCAGAGGTCATCCAGCTCATCGAAGCGGTCAGTGTTCAGACAGTGTACACAAAGTTACAATATCTGAATCCATGACATCGTGGTCTACTTCTATTTCCTGCATCTGAAGATTTGTAATGCCAAAAATTAAAACCAAAAGGGCTATACATCTTTCATACCTATGTTAAATATGTCTTTGTTTAACCCTATCCCTGTTGAAAGCAACCAGAGATGCCCTAAAGAGCAGTGTCTGTGCCTAACCCAGCATGGAAAAAGGTTACACATAACATAATATCTTAATTATTGGAAAATATTTAGTGTTTTACATCATGTGTTTTATTTGTAAAATACCCAGTTTTCTTCTATCCTTACACGAAATTCCCCAAGAGGGTAATACAGTCTAATGTTATCTTATATAAGTTCTGATCACTTCCTGTTTAGGAAAGGAGAAAGCAAGTGTATTCAATCAGCACACAGGCTGAGGACGCTGCTGAGTTAAACTGGTTCCATGTCCCATCTACGCTTCATATTACTGTAAAACAGTGGCTAGTTTAGTAAGCCACAGCCACTGACAAGCCTATGCCACTTTGAACACACCCCAGGTTTTCTATCAATTCTTGACCATCTCCTTCTGTTCCAGTACCATGAGAGCAAAGATCTGGATCTATTGGTGAAATCTTTGCTCAAAGTGCTGGACAAGCCAGATAAGATGCTTTTACTGAAGGATATAAGGCAAGATTATGTTTTTAGCATCTGGATATAACTCTTCTGTGCAGAATGGCATCTCAAAGGTAACCCTAACTCCAATATTAGCAGTAGGCTCCACTATTCCTATGGCTGCAGTTACAGCTACATAGCATTTTTAAGGCGAGCTCTTTTAGAAGGATTTGCGACTTTCAATATTACAATGATATTATCATGATTATCTTTCTAATTTGTAGAGGAGTTATCTACCCTTATCACGTGGCGCGATATGACAACCTGGTCAACTTCTATGAGATCGACCGGTATGACGATATGTCAATCAAACTCCATCTGCCATTGAGACATCAGGAGAAAGTGGAGGAAAAACCAAAGAAGAAACTCATGACCACAGTCTTGGGTATGTCTGCTGGGGCATGGTTGCTAGGGAATGTCTACTGGGGCATGGTTGCTAGGGAATGTCTGCTGGGGCATGGTTGCTAGGGAATGTCTGCTGGGGCATGGTTGATGGGGAATGTGTACTGTGGCATGGTTGCTAGGGAATGTCTGCTGGGGCATGGTTGCTAGTGAATGTCTACTGGGGCATGGTTACTAGGGAATGTCTGCTGAGGCATGGTTGCTAGGGAATGTCTGCTGGGGCATGGTTGCTGGTTAATGTCTGCTGGGGTATGTCTGCCGGGGCATGGTTGCTAGGGAATGTCTGCTGGGGCATGATTGGTAAGGAATGTTTGCTGGGGCATGGTTGCTAGGGAATGTCTGCTAGGGCATGGTTGCTAGGGAATGTCTACTGGGGCATGGTTGCGAGAGTATGTCTGCTAGAGTATGTCTGCTGGGGCATGGTTGCTAGGGAATGGTTACTGGGGAACTGTTGCTGGGTTATGGTTGACAAGAGCAAGGTTGTTGGGACATTATTGATAAAATATGGTTTCTGGGGCATGATAGCTGGAGGACCATTGCTGGGGCATAGTTGACGGCATAAGATTGATGGGATATTGTTGTTGAAGCATGGTTAGTGGAGAAATGTTGCATTTTTCTGAGACTTGCTGGGATATGATTGCCAAGAAATGATTACTTGGAGATGTTTTGTATGGTATGATTGTTCGGGCATGGCTGGTGGAGTTGTTGCTGGGGCATGTTTATTTTCAGATGGTTGTTGGGGCATGTTTGCTGGGAAATGGTTCCTAGATGGTTGATTGGCATTGTTAGCTCAGTCGAGGAGGCACAGTTGCTTTGATGTCGTTCTTTGGGAACAATTGTGGATTATGGTTTTCTAGGATGATAACTCAGTACAGAGATTTTATCTAGTAGCTTTGCATTAATTAAGTATTATGTAGATCAAGCCATTTACAAATTAAATGGTAAACAAATGTTTTGTTAAGTTTGGACAATTATCAAATGTATTAACTCTCTCCCTGCTGCAGGAAACAGAAGATGCCCTAAAGAACAATTCCCGCACCTAATCCAGCAGGTAGAGGGTTAATTTTTTTATTTGTGTTAACGGCAACAGATGTACATGTACATATTATTTCCTTCACAGATGAAAACGGACATTTCCACATCCGCACTGTGGACCAGCATGAGAAGGATGTGAAGAACAAGACGACGGTATTACAGAGGATGAAGTCTCAAACTAGTCAGGACATCGCCAAAGAACAACCCAAACCTGTGTCAACCAGTACCGATCAAATACACTGGGTCAAGCTCAACCATGTAGAAGATAACATGCAGAAGTAAGCACGTCCGTACAGTATTGATGAACATACTCGCGTGCTACTCATAAAATTATCAAGATTTATTACGAATATTTTTGACGTTCATGCTCATTAGAATATCATAGGGCATTCAGCCAATAATGTGTTTGGACTTTGGAGTTTGAGTTGAAGAGGTGTGTCAAAGTTCAAATGTTTTCAGTGCACATTACTTTTCACTCAACATAGCGAAAAAAAGCCAGAAACGTTTATAAATTTTTTATATTTTCAGACGAACCATTCGACAAATTTTCAATAACAAAGTTGATATTCCAGACCCAAACACAACATTTGTTTTAATCTCAAAAGAAAAAGCAAATTTGGGTATGATTAAAAATCTGTTTGGGATAAGGGAACATTTATTTCAATTATAATTTTAGTCCCTGTTTAAGTATGATGATAGTTCTTTAACAATATTTTTTGAATAGAAATATCAGAATCTGTCTAAGGTTATCAAACACATCTTCCTGTTTTTGTAATACTTGTAATCCAGCTTGTAATGTAAAAGAACTATTTTCATACTACTTTCTAGATGTTAGATTTGTCAATTTTGGAATAGAACTTGCACTTTATCCTAGGGATGTGTAAGATGAAATATAACATAAAATAATAACATAAAATAAACCAAAATCTATTCTTATTTCTAAACCTCAGGAAATGTCTTAATAGATCAAATGTTTCATTATTATGATAAATATTTTAGAAGTATAATACTTCCCCAACTTGGTAAAGTGCATGTTCGAGATTATGTGATTAGTTTGGTTTATGTTTGTATAGATCTGTTTATATAGATTTTGTGGTAAAGTTTGGTTATTTGGGTTTTGACACATCTCTTCATTATTTTTAATTAGATTGGTAATATGGGTCACCAATGTAGGTCACTAATGTAGGTCACTTATGTAGGTTACCAATATAGATGTAGGTCACCAGTGTGGGCCATCATTAGCTGTGTTCGTTTTGCTACCGGCTGGCCTGAACCCGGCAAGCCCTTTGACCCCGTTGATCCAAATTTGCCCAATATGAGCCAGTATCTCTTAAGCGGCAAAGCGGGCGCGTTCATAACGTGGACATTGGGCAAATCAAGTGCGTTTTTCGGGTCAACAGGGTCAAAGGGCTTGCCGGGTCAAGTCTGCTGGTAGCAAAACGAACAGCCTTATTATGTGCATGTCACCAATGTAGGTCATCTATGTATGTCACTATTAGGTCATCTATGTATGTCACTAGTGGAGGTCACAGAGTGCCATTAATATGGGTCACTAATGTGGGGCATCATTGTAGGTCACCAACATGGGTCAGGATTTAATGTTGGGTTTCTGTTACTGGGATATGGTA
Source organism: Pseudorimula midatlantica (assembly GCA_032361205.1). Taxonomy (NCBI): domain Eukaryota; kingdom Metazoa; phylum Mollusca; class Gastropoda; order Lepetellida; family Lepetodrilidae; genus Pseudorimula; species Pseudorimula midatlantica. Next base: position 4,558 of record JAUTBR010181086.1, on the reverse strand, counting down.
CTCTTTTCATTAGTAGATCTAGTTCCAACTTATATTTCAAGTATTCTTTAGCTAAGACTGGTCAGAATGCCAACCATTGCAACATATTCACCCTATTGTAGTGTATTTTTCTGACATTAGGATTTCTTATTTCATATGCTGTGGTATACGGTTTTATATTTAACCCCAATACTCTTTTTCATGTTTTTCATATAAATTATATCCTATAGACTGAAAACCCCATTTATCCCTTTTAATGCATTCTCATTGCATTTATTTAATAGTTTTTCACTATTTTGCAATTGATTGCGACACAATTGCCAAATTCACTAGTGAGGTTTGTTTGTTTCATATTCATGGCAAAAAGGGTGAAAGATTCTTCCAACAACGTTAAACTCCATAATCACTCATTCATTGTTTCATATTTGTTATATTTATGAAAATTCTCATATAAAATTTCTATAACCATGTTCATACTAGTTTCAAGCAGAGAGAGGGTTAACCTTCCTCATGTAAGGGAGGCAACTGGAGATCTATGGTTAAGAGTAGTCCAACAATACAAGGAGCAAGTTAATGATAGCAAATCTATTATTCTAGTATGCCACAGAACCTAGTTTGTGTGTACATGTAGTACTATACATGCTAATCTTTACAGTCAGTAAAATGGTGAGTATGTGAGCAATGGATTGAAGAATAATAAATAAAACAAATTATGAATCTTTCTCCGACTCATGTACTAGTGCCTACGCTGCTTCAGGTCTGAGTCTGATCGGGGGTCGAGTGTCAAAGGTGAACCTGCCAATACGTATAGATGAGGTGGAGCCAGAAAGCGCAGCAGACTCGGACGGCAAGATACAGGTCAGTTATCTCCCTTAGATCATTCTCCTATAAAACAACTCAGATTCTGTATAAAGTAAATTTTATGTGCAAATTTGACATTATTTGTGGAAAATTTTTCGAGTTCAGCATGGAATTGTAGTCAATCTTGCGACCAGGATTAGACAAATATCACGAATGAACGAATTGGTGCTTTCAGAGTGATGACAATTTGGTTTCACGATTTGGTGACAATTTATGTTATGGCCTTACTAGTCATCATTGCCAAGTATTAGAGGTTGTTTGTTGAAGTTTTAATTGTGAATTTTATTCCAGCCTGGGATGATTCTGCTGTCTGTAAACGGAAAAAGTTTAGTCGGGGCAACGCTCAAAGATGCGCGGTTTATCCTCGACAGGGCTTTCAGAAATGCCAGTCCTGTGAAGCTGGAGTTAAAGAAAAACAAAGTCATATGCTCCCGATAGAGGGAGAAAGCAAGACCAAATATATTGAGAGACTTATGGACAAAAGAAAAGACTGTTTTTCCCTACAGTGGGACTGTGTGAATCTCTTACAAACAGCTATTAAATGTCTACTCCAATGTGATTTACTAAGCAGTAGAAATTACTGTGGGGTTGAAGAAAAACGGAGTATACATATTTCTTTGTACATGTTGTACAACACAATGTTCCTATAAAAGCATTTCAAATATCCGGACAAGAAGCATTACATTGGAATTGGTTCAGTTAAATGCTTGTGATTAGTTCATATTCCCCAAGACGACACGTACAGACCTTCAACTATGCAATGACAGATATCATGGAAGGACTACTTTGAAAGAAAGATGTCTGCTAACAATTGTTCTCTTCTGTGAAGGGTGTGCAGTCAACAGACTTCTGTAAATATGAAGAATATTCTAGCTTACATTAGTGAAGAAGGAGTCAAATATAATCTCAAATCAGCTTTAAGGAATTAAAGTAGAAAAAGACATGGTTTAAGCTTTAAGCTTTAAATCAGCTTTATGGAATGAAATTAGAAAAATAATATAGTCCTGTATATAGATGATATAGATTTAAAGCATATACATGTAGCTGCCAGATTATCATTAGGCACAAGCACTGCTCTTTAGGGCATCTCAGGTTGCCATCAGCATTGAGAGTTAAATCAGATTTATGAATGAAATTGGAAGAAGCATATAAATCAGTTGTGCATTTTACAACTAACCATGGAAAGACAACTCTGGAGACCTTTAAGAACAAACTCATATTAAATACTCATGTCAACAAAATATGTTTTATGAATTTAGATGTCCATCACATTGCTTACGCAGATTATGGAGGAAATTATGGGAATTTGTATTTTGCACAAGTCATTCCAAGAAACATTTCTTTGTACTGCCATGTATCAGTGGAACTGCAGATTTGTTACAATGCTTGTTTTGGGCAATGGTTGAATTAACCATATTCAGGATTGGCAAGCTCATTATTGTCTCAAGATTTATTTCACAAATATTTATGATAAAAAGCTGTTATTTTACAGGACTTGATTGGCAATGTCACCTCTCTACCAGGTGATTGGGTCATTTTTGATCTGTGTACTTGACTCAGTTGTTGGTGCTTGATTTCATCATTCATGATAGCATTGAACAATATATTTAAGACTGGTATTATGATTTGTTAATTATGCCAGGTGTTAATTACTGTATATAAAAGTATATGTATAAATTGTTGATTTTTAAATATATATACATGTATTGTGGTGACAACTGTTGAATTCTAACAACATTCCAAAATTAAGAACATTATTTATATGCATTAAATTGTTGATTTTTAGATTATATATATAATATATATTGTGCTGACAATTGTTGAATTCTAACAACATTCCAAAATTCATAACATTCTTTACATGGAATAAAAACAACTACGGTATATTTCTATGAAATCTGCTCATTATTTCACAGAAATTGAGCATTAACATTTTTACAGAGTGTTAGCTTCGGCTACTGGTATGTATTTTACAGAAATATGACATACACTATCATAGATATCTGATTGAATAATCTGTAGTTCTCACACAATAACAGTACTCTTCAGCATTTCCATTTATACACAATCTTGTTCTATTTTATTGCTTTAAATACAGCATTATTCCAGTGATTATGTTTTTCCATATATTTGTATTTTGATTCAGTTTTTCCATGTATTTGTATTCTATTAATTTATATCACACACTTAATCTAATATTATCTACATGGAGGATATGGGTACCTTCTTTCATAATAAAATTATGAACAATATATTTTTATGTGTTGTATTCAATTTGACATAGCTGTTCATGACTCGGGCATAGCAACAGAGAACTGATTTCAGTGGAATACTAGTACACGGTTTTGTTCAAAAATCGCCAAATAAAATCTGAGCTTAAGCATGAAATCATACTCGAACAGTTTCGTAATTTCGGGGCCAGGCTTTGAACCAGAACCTTAGGCATATGCACTATGGTGAGGCCTATATGTAAAACACAGACCACACAGCATGACACAAACATAAACAATGAGATAAACCACTTGTAAAACATATTTAATATCGGTATAATACAATCGTACAACTACTATCAACTCCAGACATAAACTTACAGAGAAGCACCAATACTGGTATTATACACAGGAAATAACGGTAATAGTATTTGGATCGGGAGGTAAACTTATGGACAACAGTTGTTGTGCAGCTACTTGTTGAAAAATCATGAATGTTTGGTACTTTAGATGAGGCATATATATGATGCCATTAAAGCATTTCCAGTTTCCTCCAGTATGGAAAGAATTAATGGTGTAAAGAAAATATAGAACAATTTCCTGCAGTCATGTCTTTCAAACACTATAAATTTAAATTAAATACACAACATGTCTGGTTTTAGGCAAGAAGTATGGTTTTAGGTTACTAGGCCCAGGGATTGTGAAACATTTTGAGTACGATTTTATGCTCAAGCTCAGGTTTTATATGGAGATTTGTGGACAAAACTTTGAGTTGAGCATGAAATTTTACTCAGACAAATTTCGTAATCTCTGGACCTGTGCTTCAGATGTGATAGTCATCAAATTTGAGAAACATTTTCCATCAAACTATTTCACTAAAGGTAGTAATATCTATAATAGCACATCAATATTGATCAATACAAAACTACCCACTATTTTCCATTGGACTAATTTCATATTATATCATCTATAATCTAGACTGCAAAACAATAGGACTATTTGTAAACAGCTACAATGGTAGTAACAGTAACAGACAAAGACATCACGTAATACAAAATGTTGCAATAAATATTGAAATCACAACCTTCTTCTTCAAAGCCTGACAAAGGCACTGGCAAGATCGGAACATGGGGACACATTAAAACATGAAATGTGACAAATTCTGGAATGTACAACATTTTCCACAGCTGAAGGCTGGGTTATGTCCCCTTGCCTATAAACCACGTGAAGTAACAAATCTAAATAGATTAAAGAAACTTTCAAACCTCTTGCAATTTAAAATGAGATCAATATACATTCAAACGTATCATCTTTGATACCCAGACTGTTATTTTAGTTCATTAACCCTTCAACTGATGGATTACCGTAATGAGAATCACTACTTTACAGGACATATCCAGTCACCTCCATCTGGCCCCGAGATTACGAAATTTTCCTGAGTACGACTCCATACTCGACTCAGGATTTTGTTCATAAAACGTCATGTGACGTCATAGCTTACTCAACCC
>JAUTBR010180975.1:3134-13237 GCA_032361205.1 Pseudorimula midatlantica | reverse complement strand
AACAAAATATCGCAGTAAAGTCAATAAAAGAGATTTTCGAAAAAAAGCTAACCGTTTCCCTGTGCGTACCAAGGATTCAAGTCATGGTCAGTCTATGCAGTCCCCGTTTTAAGTTCAGAGCTGCTTGTCATTCAGTTCGCACTTGTTGAGCAAGGTAAACACCGCGCTCCGAGTGCCGTGATTAGTCTACGTTTGCTTTGCAGACTCCTGCGTAATACCAACGGTTACTTCCCTTGAAAATCTCCCAGCGGTAGGGAGCGACGGGGTACAATGACCTGCAAATACCCGTAGACAAACTCCAGGGCACCCTTTCACGAAGCTCTCGTATCCACTAAGTTCTGGTTAGTGATCAGCGAGAAATATACATACGAGAGCTCTATGGTTATTTGGTGAATACGAGAGCTTTACGGTATTTTGGTGGATACGATACCTCTAATGCTCTTTTTATGGATACGAGAGCACTATGGCTATGGTATATTGGTGGATACGATATATCTACATGTACTTGTATTTTGGTTAACACGAGTCCTTCCTGAAATAAAAGGGAGCCCAGTGTTAACATTCGTTTGAAGTTAATGCTTGATGTTCTTCTTGGTACTTTCATCCTATGAGGACAGCAGATGGGGTAGTGTTGGTGGGTGGGGGGTGAGGGGGTGATGCGGAGAAAGGGGGGGGGGGAGACTCGGCAACCTTTCTGCAGCATCCATATGCACTGGATTAACCCTTAACTGTTACCTGCCACCGTATTTAACATGCATGCAGTATTTGCTCAGCAAGTGGTTGGGGACTAAGTGTTAAACTAAGACTTGGTATACTCCAGGAATGTCACAGGTATGCAATAGCATTAAAACAAAAACTCGGTTTTGAAAAATATCAATTACCGATTATTCTAATGTGGGTAATTAAAGATAAGCAAGAATAAATTAGCCATATGGGACAACTTAGATGGCAACATTGTGTTCAGGTATTGATGATATCGTGAAGCTTTGTGCTTGGAGGAAATGTCATCAGTGACATTCTGGATAGGCACAATTGTCTTTAGATATCATGTACGTATGGCATTCTGAGGGTAGACCATTACAATGAACTTAGCTTTGTCTTCAGTTTACTTATGACCATGTTGCCTGCATAATTGTGTAATGTTGTCTCTTCATTACATAGTAATACTGTCTTTTTAATGTTGTCTTGCTTTGTTGTCACTATCGAACTACAATGCATGTTACGTTGTTGTTCGCGATGAATTGGCTTGGCATCATCAATACTTCCGGAAAATGTTGTCATGTTGTCATTCTAAAGGTTGCTTTAACTGGCGGAAAGTGGTGATGATAACGATGTCCTACTGAATGTCTGCGTCGTAAAGTTAAAAGTGCATCACTGTCGTCATCTGTTGTATTTAGGATGATTTGCCATAATTCACAAACACAACAAGGTCATTTTCTCGAAGAGAGGATCAAATAACGTAGGCAGCCTTTGCGTTGCAAGGAAAACACGGTTTATATCAATAAACCAGCTTTAAAATAGGACTACAATATAAATAACAGAAGGTATAATTGATCGTAGAACTGTAGAAATCAACAGTCAACACCATGACATGACAATATCTGTCCGACCAATGTAACGGAGGCAGACATTAACGTGTCACGTGACAGATCTCGCACCATGCCGTGATTCTACGAGAACTGACACTGATGCTCTTCACTGAGTGTCACGCCTATTAGACAAACACTCGTTCTTTCTGCACCGGCCAAACACTAAACAGACCACGTATTTACGTTGCGCTCTTTATAGCTGCGTTAAGCGCTCAAAGGACTAAAACTGGCTTCTTCGGAGGTAATTGACGCGATTAGCGATCGTTGTTTGTCCCGGTCTAGAGGACAATAGCTCTGTGTGCTTAACCAAGGAAACAATTTTACTTTTTCAACCATGTGAATAAAAAATCACCGAAATAGCAAGAACAAGATATTTTAAAAACAACTTTGAAGTATACGTTACGTGACATTGCACATAAGCCTCGTTAGCAATGGAAAAGCGTCTAGGAGTGTAGATTTTATGAATTAAAAATGATGAAATTAATTAAATATTAATGTTCCCATTGTGAAACTGACGTAATATGACAATAGCAGTTGCTAAAATAGAATGTAATCAGACTAAGATATAACAACCTATTACACACAGCAAGTTCTATAAGCATACAGTAAGCATGTATCCGAAGTTCGTGTATTCACAATATCCTTTATTATAGCATCCTCGAAACGCAGGCCATTATGACTACACCTAACCTCCGTTAAATATATAAGGTTAAGTGTAGTCATAATGGCCTGTGTTTCGAGGATGGTATTATAGGTACTACTGGTCACATATAAATATATCCAGATATCTAGATGGGTGCATTAGTGTGACCATTGTGCACTGCTATAGCGGACTCTCTGTATTCTGTACGCTACAGGAACGCTACCGGGGACCCCTGTGAGCTTCAGACGTTTGACGTGGGGAGTGTCGACGCCGTCACCAGCAGCTTTACGTTCCCCTCCACCTTCGTCACAGGCTTCGCCAACCCTGTCCCTATCACACTGGACAGATGGGAGGTATGTCATTCGACTACTACTATATAGTACTACTAGTAGGCTACTACTACTACTACCATTACTGCTGCTGCTGCTACTACTACTACTACTACTACTATTAGGTGAAATACGTGCACATTGATGTATTGATCTGGGTCATAATGAGCAAACCTTTGAGCATGGATTTGGCGCAGTGTATTTGTTAATAATAGACGGAGGGAAGGACAACTCACTCTCCCATCAGGATACCATTATATAACCGGATACATTTACAATATTACGAGAAGAATAGGAACGTATAGTAGTCATATGGAGTTCTTCTCATGCCTGGGGGAGACAAATTATATTATACAGTCCTTCTCAACGACGTTTCATAGCATTATTAAAACTATATTTAATGATTTCAAAATATATTTCTTTTTCAAATTGCCACGTTAGAATAGCATTTTATTTTATTGTATTTGTTATTATTACAAATCGAAAAAAATGCTATGAAACATCGTTCACAGGGACTAATTGATATATACCGTTGAACTATACCATATGGACTAATACATTAATTTAATCTCCTCATCCCGGATCCAGGGTGACATCATAGTGACGGTGGATATCCTGGACCAGGATACCCAGAGAGAAGAGAGGGTTGACGAGTTCGACTTCCTTTACACCAGGTTCACACCAGTGTCAAACAGGCCGGTGGTGAACTCGGACTACCAGGGGTATACACTAACCGGGAAACGAACTCTGGCTGCCCCAACACGGTGAGGAACCACGTCATGGCCTCAACTAAATAGATGCTCAATAAGCTAAAGTCCTATGAATTAGCTCGCAGGTGTAATAGTGACAAATACATCTTTCTCGACATTTTTCATCTAAGACATCAACATTTCTCGACGTCACTCTTCCCATGCAGAATTTATATTTAAAACAGTCCACAGTAAAAATGAAAAAGCCAATTACGATTTTATTTAATATTATTTTAATACAATTATTTAATTAAAATTCTCTGAGTATCTCCAGATGGATATAATAGGAATAGTAAGCTAACTATTATTTACGTTATTATAATAATAAATATTATTATTATTATTTATGATTATTATTATTTCTTCTTCTTTTCGTCGTCTTATCCTTCATCTTGTTATTTTTCTTCGTACATGTATTATTATTTATGTTTATTTATTTATAATTTCTTCCTCCTCGTATTATTATTATTATATATTAATATTAATATTAATATAATAATATATTATTAGTATTATTATTGTCTTCTTCTTCCTCTTAATAATACTATTACTATAATTCTTATCCCTCCAGCCTGAACATAGATGTGACTGTACAGTGTGACCGGTTCTTCTATGGCGATGCCTGCTCGGTGAACTGCGTGGAGAATGACGACTGTAACGGACACTACACGTGCCACCCGGTCACCGGGGACAAGATCTGCACCGAGGGCTGGGGCGGCGAAAACTGTAGTCTGGCCATCTCGGCAGATCATGGCTGCTTTACAAGTAAGATATACAGAGAGTAGAAGCTGTGACTAGAACTCGTAGCCCTGGGGAAGGTCTTTCAGCGTGTCCTTGACGTCAACGAGTAGCAAGTTACTGATCTTCTATGATAGATAGATATATAGAGATAGATCAGTTCTACCCTTTCTCCCTGGTGAGATGCTGGAACAGGTTCTTTAGTATGTAGTAAGTCAGTGATCTTGTGTGTATGGTACAGGCATCTGTATTTTAAAAAGATCCTGTGTGCATGGTAGTGGCTCTCTATATTGTATTCTAATTAGTCGTCATGTAACCCCATCAGTTTCATTAGATAATGTGAATACACGGTGAATTATAATTCCGGACTGATTGTTAACAATTAAGAAGGCTTTACCCGTATTATATATTCTACATCTAAAACACCGCCCAATTTCTCGAAATCAAGTTCATTAAACAATACGTAAATTGTTTAAAACTGAAAATTGCATGTCAAGAAAAGAAATCAGTTACCAAGTGAGTTGTAAACTCAACTTAGATTTGTTTTCGAGAAATGTGGACCAGATGAGACTTTCTGTTGTGCGCTTTTAGAGGTTGAATTATTGTATATCCCCACCGTTTCTCACTACAGCTCAGGAGTGTTCTAACAGTGCCCAGTGTATTAGATATGGGAACAACGCATCAGACTTCTACTGCTGCTGCGCCCCTGGTTATACCGGAGATAACTGCGAGATTGACGTCGATGAATGCGCCAGCAATCCTTGCGAAAATGGCGGATCTTGCACCCAGGACGATCCCAACAGTTTCGCCTGCCAATGTCCAATCCGGTATGCAACAGTATCCAGATAACTGCTATTTACTTGCTATAATGGTTTCATGCAAAGCAATTTTAAGTGTCCTGTTGGGTGTCCGGGTGAGGACACCTAACGTGGATGCTCTGAAATAAATTAGGACACCCGAGTTGAAAGTATCCTGCTAGGATACTGTCTGATCCTATTAGGATGTTGGAACGGGACACCTAACTAGTCTATTTTAGCTGTGGTGTTTTATATTTGCGTGTGAATCATAATAACTGCGGTGTCATATGCAATATGCTACAATAAATACTGTAATCTCCTTTACAGTATATACACAATAACCAATCTGAATTAAATCTAACTTTTAAAACTCCATTTCCTCGATTAAACTAATTATATTATTTTCAATTTATTCCAGATTCAAAGGACTGACATGTCAAACACAACGTACATGCGCCGACAATCCTTGCTTCAATGGAGGAGATTGCAGAGATGTCTTTGGCTCTTTTTTCTGTATTTGCAACGCGTTGTATACAGGGGAAGTCTGCGAGACCCTCAAATCAGACCTGACAACTGTTCCGCCATGTCCTGAAAACTTCTACGGTCCATCCTGTTCCGTGTTCTGTCAGCCGAGGGACGACTGCGGCGGCCATCTTACCTGCGACGTGGACAGCGGAAATAGGATCTGCAACTCAGGTTGGGGAGGAATCAGCTGTAACATCAGCTCTACATCAGATCCGACGTGTCAATGCATAAACGGAGGTCAATGCTTTAACAACCAATGTTGCTGCTCCTCGGACTTCTCTGGACCTCGTTGTGAGACGAGAATACGGTGTAGTTCCGGTGTCTGTCTTAACGGTGGACAGTGTTTTGAATCTACGGACGGAGTCAAATGTGAGTGTCAGCCAGGGTTCATCGGAGATGACTGTGGAACACAGATCGCATGTCCTCAGAATTACTATGGAGCTGATTGTACCGTGTTCTGCCAAGCTCAAGATGACTGTTATGCTGGTCAGTGGTCATGCGACGCTGTCAGTGGGAAGAAGTCCTGCAGGTTCGGTTGGACAGGAGACAACTGCGACCGCCGACGACTCGACGCAAGGCACGAAACCAACTGCCCTGAAAGCTTCTGTAGAAACGGAGGACTCTGCACCAACTCAACCTGCTGCTGTCCTATAGGATACACCGGAAGTCTATGTCACGTGGAGATCTTGGAGTGCGCCAGTGATCCGTGTAGAAATGGAGCCAGATGCCAGGATCTTATCGGCGATTATCTGTGTATATGCCCTCCTGGATTTAGTGGCAAGAACTGTGAATTCGATATGGGCGTCACTGGTATCACGCCTCAACCGAATCCTTGTGACAATACCGCATGTCTCAATGGAGGCAGCTGCATACGAAACACCAGTACAGAAGCGGTGTGTCTGTGTCCTGAAGGATACCGAGGGAATCTCTGTTCTGAAGATACCAATCTTCCGGTTACTCCTGGACAACTTGGCTGTCCTCTAAACCTTTACGGGCCGAGCTGTCAGACCTTCTGCCGTGATGAGAACTCGTGTCCCGGAGGTCACTTCTACTGTGATCCGTCTTCTGGCGGGAAGCTCTGTAGAAATGGCTGGACGGGGTCAGAGTGCAACATCCGGGCTCTTATACAGGAGATCGATCCTGAGTGTCCTGTCGTGGGCTGTAAAAAGGGAGGGCAGTGTTCCAATGGGGCTTGCTGTTGTCCAGCGAATACGCAAGGACAATACTGCCAAGAAGAGATCCTTCCGTGCAGTTCCAGGCCTTGCCAGAACGGCGGTTCCTGTCAAGACCTGGAACGTGGATACAGCTGTGCGTGCATGCCCGGATATGGTGGAATAGACTGCTCCACGTTTGTTGGATTCACTACAAGTTCTCCAGTGGACTCGACCACAAGGGGTGACAATCACACTCTCTGTGAACAGGACCAGTGTTTGAATGGAGGTGTCTGCGTGAGGGTTTTGGACCCATTTTCATGCATCTGCTTCTTCCCTTACATGGGGAAGTTCTGCGAGGTAGACACCAACTCAAGCACCACGGTTCCTCCGCTCCCAACTCCGTCCACAAACTCCTATCTCATCCAGACGATTCTACTGAAGGGAAACATCAGTGACATCAACCAGGCTGCTCTTGAAGATATTCTCAGAAATGCTATCAACTCTACAATAAACAGTAAGTAAATGAAATAATCTGAATTTGATTGACCAGGTACGCTGAACAACCTACTGTCATCCCATTTAAAGAATTTAACATATTCCATGTACGTATGCATATTATAGAACATTGACAGGTTCTTTGATTTGCTATCATATACATTCAATTGATGTAAAAGAAATATGTTAAATGAAGAAGTTTGAATTTTGAGAAGAAATATTCGAAAGTGGATGAATAGAGTGATATTTAATTGTATTATTCATATTTTTCTCAGGTACATCATGCTGTCTCCGACTTTTTATTGTTCAGAAGACGACATACGTGGATCCACACGGGTAAGGAAACAAACTACCATACATCATAGAATATAGCTTATTAAAGCTAGAATAAGCCCTTTAGATTGTCATGTCCCTGTCCACGAGCACACTTTCCTCAATCAGCATTGTCCAACTTCAGAGACATCGTCATCGGATATTTCTTCAACGTCACCCACACGACCGGAAGTGTTCCACAGACATTGACGCCGGCGCAATCCAGCAGCTTCCGGGGCAGGGTCAACGATGATTTGCGAAGGATTGAGCCATTCAGACGTGAGGGGATTGAAGTCTACACGGGCTCCGTGCAGAGACTGAGGAACCTACAGCTGACGTACAGGGTGGATTTCGTTGGTGAGATTCCGGAATCGAGGAGGGCGCAGATTATTGCTGCCATTGAACAAGCATGGAGAAGCGTGACAGGTATGTAGACGTTCTGTTGTTATTCAGAAATCAAGTGGATGTTCTTTGTAAATGGCCCTAACCTTAACCCTAACCATATATATTTATCTAATTGAAGAAAGAAGCACTGCCACTGGCGGAAGGGTTGGAATATCTGGTTTTGCTGTTGACTATGTTCATAGTCGAGTAATGATACTCATAATGCTTCGCTATGACTCACAGGGCTGGCAAGATTTGATGTGACAATGGTTATGTCGGCTAGGAGTATCATATGGTTAGCATATCTGGGTTTGCTGTTGGCCCTGTTTATCGTCCGGTAGTGATACTCATAAGGCTTTGTTATGGCCCACGAAGCATTAAGACTATCTGGCCATAAGTAGAGCCAAGTGACGATGTGACGATCGTTATGTCAGCAAGGAGTGTCATATACTAGTAATAGTTAGTGTTATTGACATCATTGTTCTCATGTGTGCAATATTATCCATTTCCAGATTGTACAGGGTGTCGTTTCACTGCTACTTATGCTTTCACTGAAGATTATTCTGGAGATTATGGGTAAGCCAACTAATTGACATGCATGCACATTATATGCAGCCCAGAATAAGACAAACATACACGCCACTTTAACATATAAACGTAGATAATGATGCAGCTTACTGTGTAGTATACTATATTTTGATATTATCTTACCTATTCATAATAATATGTGAGCTTGCGAATCAGACATTCAGTAATAATGCAGATGGTAGTCATCGTTAAAGACATTTCCTGGGAATATATTTTCTATTTCTCATGACATTGTGACATTTTTGACAATTTTGTCGATTTACAATTATTTTTGACATTTGTTTTGAAATGTCAAAAGACACTGAAAATAGAAAGATTGCCAGGAAATGTCTGGCAGGGACTAATGCAGATCGTTGCTTTACAGAACCAAAGTCAGCCGAGTGTACTACACCATAAGCAGAGACGGCCAGTCTCAGGACCCGTCCATGGTCCAGGGGCCGACAAGATACGCCTTCTTGACCAGCGTCCAATCCGACTCCGCGGTTAACTCCGTCTACACGGGGACGTCTCTGTATCCGTACAACTTCCGCCATACTGCCCTGCTGACTGACCAAGTGAACATCAATGGCCCGCGTGGTATCGCAATCAGGGACGCCATAGCGGCCGCTTGGATAAACTGGAGGAATACAGATCCTACAGGTAAGACAACTTAGTAGGCAGCATACTCGAAACACCAGCCATTGTGTCCACTAAAATAACGGCTGTTTATTCATATCATGACCGGCGTTTCGAGGATGTGTAGGCAAATGCGATCATATTAAATTGGATAGTTTTTTTCCTTGTAGTTCTTGTTCATGATTTTATGTTGAATACTGGTAACAGTGGTTTATTAGGATGCATATAGTAAATCAATACACTAGACAATACACAATAGACACTACTTTATAAATTAATATTCACGAGGGAAATGTGTTGTGTAACGCAGTGTATAAAATATATATGCAATAGACAATTAGACAAAACAAACTTTGATATCCAAGAAGGTGGTGTGTGTAACGCAAGCAGAGGGAAAATAATACCATACATTATACAACTCACTATCCTCAGAAATCAAAAACCCAATATATCTATTGTATTCGTGCAGTTAACAAGTAGATCAAAATATGGTAAGACAATTCCGTTTCTTTTCCAGTACCCCCGGAACTTCGGTCAGCGTCAATAGATATTGTTTATCTTAAGTCGAAGATTTATTACACACAAGATGGGTACGTACATGTGATTTGTCTATATATATATTATGCTAGCTCTACATATATGATTTATCTATATACTAGACATAATAACCCCAAGATTAATGACAATGTCCCATTGTGTACATAATAAGAGTTAAAAATATGTAATTATGTCAATGCATTTTTTTTCTGAATTCCATATCTATTTGTATTTTATACAGAAGACGACTAACCCAATTGCAGTACTATGTGATATTGAATAATACTATTGCCATCGGACCTCAAACAGCAGGCCCGGATATGACGTCATCGTTGTTCTGTAATGGATGCCAAGCGCTTCCAGTACCGTTCGTTGATGTCAAAGGTCAACTTACCTCATTCCAGTTACAGACTCTTGGGGGATTGTTAAACCCAGATGGTACAGTACAACACGTTTCTAGCTCACCATCTATCAATAATAAATAAAGTATGTATGTATATAGCACTTATCCAGATATAGGCCCTGCTAAAGAGCACTAGGTCATATGCTCTTTCGAGAAAAATTATGGCTTTCAACTGTTGACATAATCAGAGCTTCTGGCATCAGCTGTTGGAACATTCTATAGGACCGCCATTGCTTTTCTTAAGA
>JAUTBR010180531.1:0-11996 GCA_032361205.1 Pseudorimula midatlantica | reverse complement strand
ATCAAGCCTGGGCTATAGGTATCAAGCCAGGGCTACATGTATCAAGCCAGGGCTACAGGTATCAAGCCAGGGCTACATGTATCAAGCCAGGGCTATGGGTATTAAGACTGGGCTACAGGTATCAAGCCTAGGCTACATGTATTAAGCCAGGACTACAGGTATCAAGCCAGGGCTACAGGTATTAAACCAAGTACACAGGAAATAAATTGACCCCTGGATAAATAAATCATTGGATTTCTGTGGATCAGCAGAAAATTGCAATGCCTGCTTTTACCATATGATCCACCAAATCGCAGACATCCAGTTTCAGGGATGTAAATCTGAAGGAGTATTTTTGTATGCAGCTATGTAAACATTTTATAAGATCACATATGTCCTGGCCCATGTTCCACAGAACGATTGTAGCACTACAACAGTCGTAACTTGCCTGTAGACAATCTAAGGAACCATTGGTAGCTCTTAACCATAGACTACACTAGTTCCATTGCTACAGCTAAGAGTTAAGGTTACATTAGATTTATGCTGTTTTGTATAGGCGAAACCAGGATGGCTGAAATAATAACACATTGGAGATTAACATTGAGCTTCGGGATGTATGGAATCGATAATTGGAATGAAATGCCAGCTGTCTGTGAGAATACATATGAAATATATGTATTACTGTCACAATGATAAACCTCTGCTACAGTGTTATAGATGACATTATCATTAATAAACACATTAATTATAATTACATAGAGAATATGATGCAAACATTGTTTTCCAATACTATTGCAGTATGGTAGCATAATTTATTGTTTGAAGCATCACATGCAGTAACATAAAGTATTCTCATTTTGTATATTCTGTAAGTTTGGTGTCTATTGATTAAAGTCTATTTTCAAGATTGTTTCCCTCATATGCAGCTTGTCTGTTCAAAGCAAAGCAAACCTGCGCCAGGTGTGATATAAGATGCTCCCACTGCTCTTGGAAAGAGGGGTTATCCATTTCACTCAGTAGGTAGAGTGTTGGACTTGTAATCTAGTAACTGAGGTTCAAATCCCAGGATGGGCAGTGGTCCTTGGTTACACGGACATTGGTGCTGTGTCCTTGGGACCAGTATCTAGGACTAAGACAGTTTTCCAATTATTGCGGTATGGCAGAATACTACCTTTTAGTGTTCATACTATCTGATTCTCACATGCACTAAGCAAGGTTAAACACACCAAGGACTTGGACCACCTAAAGCAAGTCCACCTACTGCCAAATGTCCATATCTGGGAATAAACAACAATAACCCACACCCAATCTAAACAGCTATAGCCCACACCCAATCACATGGGCTTCCTTTAGATGTGACCGATACCCACAAGCCCAGTAGTTAACATACACTACCGTAGTAAAGACCACTGCCACTGGCATTATCCATTTAAACTATCACAAATCTCAGCCAATATTCATAATGATTGATGCTAGCCTCGGCTCATTGGCAGACTGTGAGATTGCACTCACCAAAGTTCATTTCATGTTGCTGTCTTATCTGGAAGGGGAAAATTATTAAAGACAAATTAGTGTATGTTGGTGGACACCTCATTACTGTTGGGCTGTGAATACAACAGATCACTTGTCAGTGGCAGAGCATGTTTGGTGCGCTGTACTTCCTGTAGAACATGCTGAGAAATGATCGTAGATAAGTCAAGAGTCATGGTCCATTAGGAACTCTCCTGGACAGAAGGGTGAGAAATGTTGTTGAATTGCAGTGGTATGGCTAAATTCATAGGTGTTGGAACTACATGTACTTCTTTATCTTTATGTTCCTTGTATACTAGTATTTATTATTCATATTTTTAGTTGAAGCTTGTAGAGTAATTTCTTCAAGATTGTTTCACCTATAAGTGCTTTCTAAGCTTATAACAGGAGTAAACCTACAACTCCTGTAATGCATAGTGTTGCAGTAAACCTAAAAGCACCATTATAGATACGGCTAGCTAGCTAGCTAGCTAGATGGATATGGGGTTTAGACCACTTACAAGATTGTTTTACTTACATCATGGCTTGTCAGTTTATGGCAGAAGGAAACCTGTAACAACCACCATGCTGAATGTTGCAGTAAACCTGTAAGCACCAACTGATACTAACAAACCAAGGATGATATCTGCATTGCTACAGTACAGATAGCACATCCTATTATGATCACCATAGGTATCACAGACACCAGTATAGGTATAGACAAAACAAGGACGCTTACAATACGAGAGTTCAGACAATTCATCTTACTATCATCACCATGCTAGAAAGGTTTGACTTATGTTGACATTAATGTCAGGACCCATGCTGTAGGCTTGACCACCCACCCCACCCCTCTGACTGATGATTACAGATTTGTATTCAATTAACTACTCCCTACTTTGCTAAGAGAATTGAGATATCCTGGGTTTTTTCCTGTACAGTTATTGAAGGGATCACATCTCTGTTGTTTCTTACATATTTAAGCATAATCTGACTGACAGCCTCATCTGTACCAACACACAGCCCAGGGCAGAAAACACAGCTGATTAATGGACCCACATTCTGTGTAGTGCTTTCTACCTGCCTTGAGTATACTTGACAGAATCCCAACCATTCTAAAATCAATGCTGCACTGGATTAGAACACTGGAAGACAAACCAATTGTCTTACCACATTTCACCTGATAATTGGAAAGTGCCCAGGAAACACGTGGGATTTATATTTCTTTAAGTGTTTTTCTCATTGATATGTTCTAGCTTTTTCTTTCTACTGTTGTAACTTGCCCACACAGAGGCTTAACTCTCTCCCTGTTGGATTAGGCCCAAGCACTGCTCTTTAGGGCATCTCTGGTAGCCTTCAGCATGGAGAGGGTTAACTAGGGCCAAATTGAAGATGCACAAGTATGGTATTGAGATGCTTGAAAGAGGTTGAGAAGGATCTGCATGTTTTGGCCGAAGACCAGTAGCCTGAGTGGGACCTTCTTATATCACATCTGGATACACATACCCAGTGATAGAAACTAACTTTAAAACTTACTAGCCTGAATAGTGATACAAATAACAAATATTATGAATTTCTACTGATAGCATTGGGGAAAATGGCCCTGGCTAGCAGGCTAGTGTTAATTCCTTGCATACCAAACAAGGTTCCATCACTGCAACTGTCTGCACAGTAAATCCAGCATTAATTGTTCACAGATCTATTATTGCCATTTAATTACCTTTGCTTGTGAATCATGACAGACTATGTAACAAAGACCACTACTTGCACAGTCTTTAAGACATCAGACATTGCAAATTAGGGAAAGCCAGCCAAACTTGAAATCAATTACAACTTGTTTGACAAGGTTAGTTGTCCTTGATTAGTTGTTCTGTTCCCAGGGGGCGCTTCACATCTGTTGCTAGCCAAGGGATAGTGCCAGACATGTTCACCTGTCTCGTACAATATGTCTGCCAGGAGACTAAATGGACCATGTGACTCTTTAGTGACTGACCAGACATACACCTACTAGTATTTAAACACATCTGTTAATAAGACCATGGGCTAATAGAATATAGAGAGAGAAAAAACATTTATGCCTTTGGGTTTTAATTTTACTGATAAATTTGTTCAATGTACCTATCCATAAGCCTATATATCACTATATTTACACTCGCCAACACTTAGATTTACACTCGCCAACACTTGTAAAATACATGTACAGTGTATAATATGTCTGTTATTGTCATGTTCTTGTAAAATTAGCAATATATATATTAATTAATTAATTAATTACAAAACAAATAACAATAATAAACATAATTTGTTCATGACAATATTGTCATTTCAACATTTATATTAGTTCTAGTGAAATATTTAAAATATACAATACATTGTACTTCATTAAAAACATTATCTTATTCAATAAGACCAACCCATTTTAAATTATGCTGTACCGCTGCTTGTATCACTAATAACAGTATGTGTTTATGTAAATGCTGCTGTCTGGCCTATTAGTGGTATACATATGCATAGGCCACTTTCCCATAGAAATTATAAGTAATTAACCAGCGTTAGTCGGCCGAAAACAATCGCCATTCATGCAATTTGTAACAGAATATCTGGTTCTTTTGAAATTACATTAATTTGGGTTAATTATAACCACAGGAGTGTTCAGCACTACACAGAGCAATGAATCATATAACATATATTTATTCAATTACCTATAGACCATCGCAGATAAAATACAATTTTCCCCAAGATAACATTTTTGAAGAACAACAGAATACTACATGCAACTATAACTACCATGGCATAACCTGATGACCTCTGACCTGACCTGACCTGATATGACCCTAGGATATTGACCTTCTCGATTTACAATTAATCATAGTCATTAAGTAATGCTGTTGACATGGAATTTTGAATATACCATCGCTTGCAATAGTTTTAGCGCCCCTGATTATTCTAGCACATACATGTACTGAAGGGAACCCTCTTTATGCACCAATAGTTAAAAGAATGTAAGGTACATTTTTAGCTGAAAATTGTCATAAATATTGTTGAGTTGACACATTTTATGTTATTTCAGAAATGTCACCATCTCTAAATAATATGGACTCAAAATATATTGACATTCAATTAAAAATGTTTAAAAGACAAGAAAAAAGGAACTGCAATAAACAAACTTAATTAAAAAAATGGTTAATGAAATGTACAGTTATTATACAAAGTGAAAAAGAAAATCTGTCTATGGCTATGGAATATACACTAAACAATCTAAAATGTCATGTGTCACAAAAACATACAATTTAATGTTTACTCAGATAGAAAACTTATCAAAAACCTCAAATGATGATTGGTGAGGTTTCTTGCCATGGCAAGTCAAAACAACATTGTAAACCTTTCCAAAATATCTCTAAATAATTAATGTAGCAAAGCATCTCATAGAGAAATGCAACCGCTATGTAGGTAAGCCGATCAAGAAGGTAAAAAAATAACTGGGCGGTTTACGAGGGCGGTTTACGAGACACATTTACCATTTCATTATCTGTGCTGTTTTAGGAGATGATATATTTAATGTGTTTTCATTAACAACCATCACATGTGGCATTCAGAAACACTATCTGCATTGCAATACCTACTACACCCCTATATAAATAATGTTACTGATGACATCCAATTTATTTTGGCTTATGTCTAAGGATAGTCGTCTAAAGATAAAACGTTTGCAAATAAATAAAACAGATTGGAGTAATTCATATTATTTGACTGAGAACTCCTGAGAAACTCTGAACCAATTGACATTCATAAAATACAACTTTATTTCTTAGATAAATTAATAGAAACATAAGAAAAATTACCTAGTAATTGCATAGGATGCATCAATTTTGCACCAACTTAAAAGCCAGTGTTAATTTTCGGTCTTAGAAGGGCACATATTAAAGCTGGAATCAAAGGCCTGCTTTGCTTTTCCCTCCTATTAGTGTTCCTTACAAGTAATCCAGCTCAGACACAGACCACCACTGTGCTGATTCCTTCATATGATAACTATCCTATCCCCTTAATTATTCTTATCTTGCTGAACAGTTAAACAAATACAAGGCAATTAATTACTCAGCAATGAGTCGTGGTTTTTAAACTACCAATTATTATATAAAATGTATAAAAATACAACAAATGCTATGTATTTACATTATTAAAGCTTTCCAATTAAGGATATCAATTTTATGTAACATGTTGTAATCGAGGTGGTATTTCCTAAGAGTTCCACTGCAATCTGAACAAATCTCCAATCCAAACACTCTAGAAACAGCAAGGAAATGGAACACATGCTCAATTCTTGAACCAATTTTGAATGTTGCCCATTTTTTATTGCAATTCAGCGAGTCAAAGCTAAATCGACTTAGCAAATTTAACCTTGCTTTGAGGTGACCTGGTTAAAGTCGTACACCCCTGTTTGGCTGTAAGTATTAGTTGTAACATGTAAATCACTGTGACATCAACACTGTTGCCATCAACTTTATAAAGACATTTTAGTAGGGAGGCAGACAGCTAGGGTTAGGGTTAGAGACTGTGTAGATACGTAATAATCTATTATGATTTTTATAAATTCACTACAGAACTTTTGAATGTAATTTAGTGAGAAGAATCCCAACCTACTTTGTATGAAACACAGTAAAAACCAAAAACACATTATATGCAGTGTTCAAATTCATAGGAGTCTTGGTGGTCATTTAAAAATCTGCAATGTTAAACTATAGATTAGACCACCATTGACATTGGACCTAAGGAGAAGGACCCCCTTATTATTTTCTGAATTTCGAACATTGATCTGCAACCTAGTGAGTATTACCATAACCCAAACCTACTTAGAAAACATCCCCAATGAGAGTTAATGGAAGCCAAACCTACTTATATATAACCCAGTGGATTGGGGGTGGATAAACTCCAAGTCAAACCCTCTTTTGCATGCATAGTGAGTACAAGCTAAATCCACATTATATGTAACTCAGCAATTATTACTAGAAGCCAAACCTATTTTATATGTAACACAGTGAGTACCATTACTACCATAAGTCACCCTCTTTGCACGCAACCCCAGTGAGCAGAGGCCAAACCTTCTTTGTGAGCACAGAAGCCAAGATCCCCCTGGGGCAAGATCCCTGGGGTGTCCTCTCAGTATCTCCCCGAGAACCTCAGTGATGCCAGTTCCACACATTTCAGAGCCATGGCACCGAGTACACACTGCATGGGAAGCATTAATGATACCATGTGCTTATTATTACGACCCACCTACAAACCACTAATGTGATTTCAACAAGAAGGTGTGCTTATCTCTGTTCATTGCATTAAGCTTTGCGTTATTATTGGACCTATATGTATTAATAATAAGAATATTTTCACTTTAGCGGCACTAGCACCTAGTTAACGAGATCTCAAAGACTTAATTCCGTGATGGGGAAAATAGCAGGAGATAATGGTTTGAACTTTCAGGGGTTCTAGAAAAGCAAGAATTCATATTTCACAACATTGGTTGATCTTTATCCGAAAGTTTATTTTTGAAGATGTATATTATTGTGATATCTTTTAACTTCTCTTCCTGTTGATAACATATGTCAAAAACAAACCACTTTATCAGCCTAAGCAGTTGGTTGTGTCATACAATGAAAACGATAGATCAAATTTGATAACTGCATTGCCATTCCACAGACAGAGCATCATATCAATATCACATCAGAAAGATAACTTTGCAAACGTTGATGCCGATTCCAAGGATCGAATTTGAACTTAGGGCCTTTGGCTCTGAAGTCCAATGTTCTACAATTGCACTACCATATGTAATAAGTCATTAAAATCATGTCATGAGTCAACACACTGTACTTGCACTCCTGCCAGAAAGATCACTTAGTATAGATTAGTATAGAATATCTGACAGCTTCGGTACACTGGAATGAGAATGGGTCACTAAGTTCACAACAAGAGTACCATACTTGTACCATACTTGTTTCTTATTGTCAACAGTGCTTTATACTGTTTTAACAATTCATATTTCAAAAATAAATATTTAATGTCAACACAGATTGCGTGCAAAATTGTAATGTGTATTTTCCCCCCCCATTTTTTTTTAGACATTAAAAAATGGATATTATTCATGTTTTATAAATTGACAATTTATCGAATCAATGAAATCCATGTTTACTAATCATCTCCACAGTTTCTGATCATGAATGGCTGCTGTTCCATCACCAGCTAAAACATCCCCAATACATCTGCAAACATTACCAATCCCCACACCACTAAAACATCCTCAACAGATCTGCAAATATTACTGATTTCCATACGAGTATTTGTACCACTAAAACATCCCCACTAAATCTCCACACCAGTATTTGTACCACTAAAACATCCCCACTAGATCTCCACACCAGTATTTGTACCTATCTATGCCCAGTAAGCTAGGAGCCAGTCAGATAAAAGACCACAATGTCTGGCCCATCATGTAGTACAGTACAAGGAGGATACTGTATACTATGGGTCATTGCACTCACATACTGCCTATTACAGCCATTACCTTTAGTCGTTTATCGGTGGTTTTTCAGTGTGTATTTCATGCTCTACTAATCCCTGCTGCTATAATTGGCATCAGCAGAACCTATTACTAGTATACCTATTGAAGTATGGTCGTGTTAGCTTGATGTTACACTCCACCTAATGAGGAAATGGGACAAATTGTGCTAATATTGTCATGGAAAATTTTGTATTGTTGTTAGTGCAAGGAGTTGGCATTAACAATGATTAAAAATATGAGTAGGCATTAACATTGATACAAAGGAGTCTGGTATTAACAGGGATAAAAAATGAACTGCCATGAGAGAAAATTATAACAAATGAGCTGGAATTAATATGTTTTAAATGATTTGGCATTAACAATAATAAATAATTGACTGACATTAAAATAACAAAATGAGCTGACATGAAAATTGAACAAAATGATAAAAAGTGAGTTGGCTCCAGCAATGATTAATGATCTGGCATCGACAATGATAAAAAACAATAATTGGCACCACCAATGATAAATTTGAGGTGGCATTAATGATAAAAATGTGAGCTTGCTTTGACAGTTAGGATAAGTGAGCTAAACTAGAAAATGCATCACCAATTACAAAGCCAATGTTTTTAACAATTTGATAAATTCTGAAGTCCAACAGCATAACATCATTACAAGGACAGTCAATAAATATTGCCGGGAACAGTTGAATAGCAATAAACATTATAGGATTTTTGGTTAAAAAACTAAATAATAAATCCTTTTGGGGTTGTATTGTGGGCTATTTCTTAATTAGTACCCTTATCTACTGTAATTACCCATATAATTCGACATCTAATAACGCGATCACCTAAATTAATTGCTGAAAATAAAACATTTCTGACACTAAAAATACAAACATTACCAGTTTTTTCAAATTGTAATACTCTAATTATTTGAACATACTGTAGTATATTTTAAGATATTTTAAACATATAATTTTTAAATCCTTAATTTGTTTACCATTTCAGGCACAATCACATTTTATATTATAATTTGTTTGCTCATACTTATATGAAAACAGATCATTGTAAATTTTCATATTTTTCAAACAAATCGAACGGCTACATGTTAATTATAATTTGTTCTTGTTTGAATTATTACAATAATTACGGTACCACTCACTGAGGAAACTAAACACCCTTGCACTATTCGGAACTAAGCCTAGCAACAACAAGTTCTTCTTTTAAGAATTTCTCAAGGATCCATTGGATCAAATGAAGCATTATGATTGGCTGCTGGTATAAAAAGAGTAAGCCAATAAGAGGAATCCTTCAGTTGCAGGTTTCTCCTTCTGAGACTGTGATGTTCTTAGGAAAAGGTCAAGCACCTGTTGAGGTCTTCCAAGTGTTGACATGAACACACTGACAGATCATGAAGTGCTGGAGTTAGCCTATTTACTACTTCATATCATGCCTTGTTACTTCCTGGCTGTGAAAAAACAATGTGGATCAAATCTCAAGTTTTCAAGAAAACATTACGTGGTTCAAATCGCAAGTTTTCAAAGATTATTTAAAACAAAAAAAATGTGCAATTCGCCTTGGGTTAGTATAACTATTTATTAAAAATGCTATGGCTAGACTAAATGCAGCACATTTATGAACTATTCAAATAAAATGTTATATTTAGGAAAACAATTTGATCCAAACCTAAGTGAATGCGAGTGAATATGGAGTTTAACATCGCTGTGGAAATCTTTCACCCATTTGTGAAGATCCAAACCCAAGATAAGATCTTTTAAACATTATTTTTATTGTTACATGAGTATATTTAATTGTATAAGACATTTTCATCACAAACACATCAACATATACTATTAAATCAAGTGTAAAAACTAAGTTTATAACAAATTAATCCATTAAAGGAAGAAGACGAACTGAGTGAGAACGTTTCAGTTTACCACTGCATCCCACAGTAGCATCATGTCGTTGGCATTTCTAGCCACTGATATATTTACTATTTACACATAGTTAGGGCTGGTGATACTAGAGACATAGAAATTAGTCTGGATTATGCACTCCAACAGCTGGATGAGGTCTGGACAAACAAAGTCAGAGCACTTGAACAGGATCCATTTCAATCTAAATTCAGGTGAAATAATGCTATCGTGACACGATTTTGATACAGAAATTGAAAGATGTACACCTAGTCTGGTTATCCCAATGTATTATCTGATAAGATAGCACCTCCATCACAAATATATTACCTGTGCAAAGATATACGGTAGACAGTATTATCTCTGATACAAAATATTACCTATGATAAGATACAAAATATTACCTACAATAAGATAACAAAATATATTATTACCTACAATAAGATATAAATTATTACCTATAAGATACAAAAAAAGTCCAATGAAAAGATACAAAATATTACCTATAATGTTTTTGGTAAGTAGAACACATACTTCCTGTGACATCAGTGATTAGGCCAGACAAAATAATGACATCAGACCTTTCTGACTGCATCTCCAATACAAAATATTACCTCAAAAAGATACCAATTATTACCCCTCATAAGAAACAGTTATGAAGCATTTTATGGATAGTATTTATCAAACTTAATTCTGGAACAAAACATCATGAAAAAGTCCCACAGACTGCGCAGAGATCAAAATTAAATGCACCAGCCCTGGCCATTTCTCCCAATGCTAAATGTATCCTAATACAAGGGTCTACTAGTAGAAATTCATAGTGTTTGTTATTTGTATCACTATTCGGGCTAGTAATCACTGCAGAGTATGATTGACATTTATCTGACACTGTGTGCTTCCACAGTATCTCCTCCAGATGATGATACCATGCGTAGTATAGCACACACACACATAATACTCTCCAGATGGTGTGGCTGCCATACGTACAGCAGCACTGTATGTCATGAGTTATTGTTTCATTCTCTGTACAGTCTCTGTGTGTGCTACGAATTATATAAATGATACAAAGACTGGTGCAAATTATGGATAGGACTACCAGTTGTTGCTATTACCATTGGAGGCTTGTATAGTAGAGTGTGAATGAGAGAAGTATAGGTCAAACTATCAGTTTTTGCTAGGACAGGCGATAGTGCAATGGGAGAACGCTGGACTGTCCTGTATTATTATTAGTACATGTATTACCTATTATTATTGTACGTTTTCCTACATGACCACTAGCAAAATATACTTATTAAATAACATCCCTAAGTAAGTTATTAAAGAACGAGTTCTTATCACGAGGCAATTTAGGTTAATTGAAGGAGAGCTTATTAGCCATGACTGCATGCTTAGGTGAATGTGGTACAATGTTTTTATTACGGCAAAGGATTTAGTGAGACTCAGATATCAAAGACATCACCACATGTTTTCTTTTATTCCTGATCAGATCTTATTTATTGAATCTTCCATCAGCAATCGTCGCTATCAGCATGCTTGGATAGATGTAAGACACAAGTCAAGCCAAAAAACCCAACAACCAGCACTAACCTAGATCTTTACCAGTGTTTAGTCCCAGCTAGCACACAAACATCATTATTTGATTGCTGTTGTTGTCTGCTTCTGATCAAGACATATCCTGCTACTCCAGCTTCATATTAAATAATCAATAAAAGTAATTGAACTCTATTGAATTTGTGCATTAGTATGTTTAATATTGTAGACAATTACATATAATTTGAAGGTCAATTGGTTTTCTACTTTTTAGCATTAATGTAAATGGATCTGGATGTAAAACAATTAATATTTTATCTGTTTCTATGGTATAAATAAATATATCTGGATGGAGAGCTATCTAAAAAGACTTTTGGTAAATTAATGTGTGTGTTCGTTGGAAACATATTTCTTTATTCTCATGAATTTGCAATCTCGGCCACCTATAGACTGCAACTAAATAAAATTCTTATGGGACAACATAAGAACATTTGTTTATGATCTATGTAGTTATATTTAGTTAGTATAAAATTT
>JAUTBR010180198.1:0-12257 GCA_032361205.1 Pseudorimula midatlantica | reverse complement strand
GAGAAACAATATAGCCTGTAACATACGTAGTTTCTTACCTTCAGGTCTTCATCAACGTATATGCCGGTACATTTATATATATAAAAAAAATGAAGCATACAAATTGGTGGACAATCTTGGGACCTAAGCAGAAATAATAACCTTAGGCGAACAATAGCTGTCTTGGGTTTGTCGATGAAATCAGTGTTCATTGCCGCGATACGGTGTTACGTTACTCATGATATTTCACACCTTATACAGGCAACGTCTATGTCGAATAAAATATTTTGAATTTATAGAAGACAAATAGATACATGTAACGTATACTTTCAAAAATAAATACAATAAAATATCAAACACAAATTTAAATAGGACAATAAAACTTCAAATTTAAATATCATAATAAAACTTATCAATGAGATCATAATTATGTATGTATAATATGTTGGTAAATTGAACAATTTCGTATTCAACATTAACTCTTCTATACGGACAACTGAAGGTGCCAACAAATTGGTGGATTGATTGATTGATTGAATGAATGACTGGTGGGTTTTTTTAAGAATGATTGGATGCATGGGTGGTTGGTTTGATGGACGGGTTTATCATCAATATCAGAAATAAATCGGTACTTTTTATTATTTTTATTTTGTTTGGTTGGTGGATGATGATTGGAAGGTTGACTGATTGAAAAATTGACTAATTGAAATATTGAAAGATTGAATGATTGAGTGAGTGAGTGAGTGGGTGGATTGATTTTGTGAGTGAGTGGATTGATTTTGTGGCTGACACTTGATCACCTCAATCAAACTAACTTCCTGGAAGAATTAGAATTAATTGTATATGATATTTCCCGGCATATTCCAGGTTGAATTTGAACCACATCCATCAAATGTTATTGGCGAACCGTCTTTACTAAGTACCAATGTTCAATATATGAGTATTACTTCATCCAGCTTTGATATGCTAAGAGGCATTCAGGAATGTTCAAAAAGGTCGAACATCAATTCAGATCTGACCTTAAAGAAAGACGTCTCTATGGAAACAATACCAATTACTTTTAAATATTTATTCACTACAAAATGTGTGAAATCCGATATTCTAAATTTATATTCTATGCAATCGATATACAACAAAACATCGTAGTCATTTTATAAACACGCAGTGAATCTACATCTTAATATGTAATGTGTAAGTTTAGTTTGCATTAATAATACATTATTTTACATTTGAAATACATTTTACAAATGGTATATGCATGTAGCATTCAAATGACGAGTATGGTAAGAACCAGTAATATTATATAATAGATTATTTGAGATGTTGGTCCGCAAGATTTCGCATTTCCAGAGACATGGTATCACCATTGACAATATAACATATTTATATTAATGCTAAGAAAATACTAACTACAGTAGGCTATGTAACGTTAAAATTAGGCTATGTACAGTATATATTACGACCGCTATTCAGACACATATGCCTACAACTTGATACTTTGACGGGTTAATAACTTAATACTATAAAAAAAATAAGTTTATACATGTATAGTAGATTTCCGGGCATTGATTTGGGGCATAATAAAGGTACACACCATTATTATGATTAATATTATTTTTAAATTATTCTTTTTTTTAAAAGTATTATTATTTTTAATTATTATATTCACCGCGAAAAAGATTACTATGACGAGATTCGAACACGGACCTTCAGATTAGTGGACATCTACTCCTCCATTAAGTCTATATAATAGATTACACTGACAGCTGCATCTGCGAACCACCTGTCTTCAACACTACTATCCTAATCACTGATATTTGCCTCGCAGACCGAGTGTATTTATACATACTCCGACATAGAACCAGTCTGTCTGTATATACCTCTTCTGGGCCAAGATGGCCAATGTGTGTGTATTTATACAGCAAACTATTACCCTGATTTAGAAGTCAGTGGTATTTATATACTGGGGCATTTATTGCGGTGAAAAGAGCTGACCGCTGTGCCCCGATTTCTCGAAATAAGTCACTAAAAAAATAATGAGTTTTTGGTCAACTTTGAGAAAACCATCCATTTTCTCAAAGTAAAAAAAAAATAAAATAGAAAATCCAGGCCTTGATGTTGCCATAACCTCGGTTACTTTGGTACAATTTCTCCTTATATTATATACTTTACTCTTGGTGCACACGTCTCGGAGATGGTGACGTGCTGCTGGAACTCGATTGGATGACGGAAGTGAGGTGACGGGGGTAATTGATTGGTTGTAAGTGTTCCTAATTGTTGCCCGCATTTATCTAAGATTGATTGAAGTCCGGTACCTAGTCATCAGATACAATGTGGGCATGCATTCTTTATTGGACACGGTACTCGAACAATTATCGTGCATGGCTTAGGTTTCTAAATACAGAACCAAAAGAGAAATGATCCAGAGAAAGATCAAGAGAGAGGTCAGAAAGGGGTAGGGAGAGAAAGTAGGAGAGAGAAAGAGTGGGAGAAAGAAATAGACAGAATGAGAGACGAGAGAGAGATAGAGATGGGAAGAGAGAGGTGTTATGAAAAAAGGGGATGGAATGAGGAAGAAACATATACAAGGGCACGGGACACTTTACCCGGCCGGTAACTTGGATACATGTATGAATATGCATAAATATGTATTGATGCACATGCAATAAATTCAGCTAGTATTGTTCTCATACCCAAACAGTGATCTGAATTATCCTTGGGGGCGAAAACATATGTAGGCACATTCCTTTCCCCATTAAACACGTGTAGATGCGTCACTGAATGCAGGTACGTTGCATGACTTGAATGTTCCAAGTCTAGTCCTTCAGAACGAAATACGAGTCTACGCGCCACCAGAAACCATCTACATGGATTCCTCAATAAGGCAAAGAAACCGTCAGTATTGGCAGCACTTTGGTGGCGTGAGGGATGCACGTGGTGGGATAGGGTGGTGGGTGGAGGAGGTGCTGGAGGGGGGGGGGGGGGGGGGTCGTCATGACATGACGCTTCCACAGGTGTTCCATTCAAAGCTTCAGTCCCTGTAGAGAATTGCTCTTGGCATCATGTCTGGATAGCGAGGAGGACCTGTTTCAATACGTTCTCTTTGTTCAGCCTGTTCCAGTTATGTTCCCTCGGGTCGACTTCATGTCTGCTGTTATCATAACCTTACAATTACAGACGGATACAATGGCTGCTGCAGCAGTGAGACGTCTTGCACGGAATCTTTGCTTCAAGTCTTGCATATCAAAGCATTGACCTTTATAGACTGCTATATTACGGATTCTTTTGGGAAAACGACTTTCAAAGAAATCTGCAGTGAAATGATTAAAGATTTCCCCACAATTTATTAATCCAATTTGAACGTATCTCAG
Source organism: Pseudorimula midatlantica (assembly GCA_032361205.1). Classification (NCBI taxonomy): domain Eukaryota; kingdom Metazoa; phylum Mollusca; class Gastropoda; order Lepetellida; family Lepetodrilidae; genus Pseudorimula; species Pseudorimula midatlantica. Next base: position 8,907 of record JAUTBR010180198.1, on the reverse strand, counting down.
TAAAAGTAATTTTAAGAACTATTTCGTAACGGAAATGAAAACGACAATTGCTATACGCAGACAATATGCACAGTACAGGATGTCGTAATATTGACGAAAATAGTTCCTGGAGCCGATTGATTAAAGAAAACTGAACGAAGTAATAGTAGCCGTAGACAATGATATCATATCCCATTTGGACGCGCCAATATACAAGATATGAAAATGTGTCTAATTATTTTTATTAAAGGACGTGCAATAATTCGCTAAATTAACTAACTGGAATATGCAGCATTGACGTCGCTTACAAATTCAAATAATGTCTGCAATTACTCAGTGCTTAATAAAAATAAATCAAATATGATATGACAGATCGAACACATTTTATTACTTAAATTGACCATATTTTTTATTTTACTTGCAGTTGTGGTAATTTAATCTGAACACATTCATATAGAGTCTAGTGGTTCTCATCATGTTCATTAACCGGTAGAACCATAAACTTTCAAATAACAAGACACATGCCATGCTTATAAATAGATCTATATTATTTCCATATTGCAGACAACAAAAACCTGACATGGCCATTATTTCAATCATAACTGTAGAGTGTAGAGGTACCTTTGGGAAACGTCGTGTGAATACAGCAACTCAAGCTGCAGTAATTACATATACGGTTGGTTGGAAAACATTTATTATCAATAATTATTAGTTGTTAGTGTTGTGGTTGCCAGGTAAAATTAATACGATTTGTGGAGATAGATTAGTACCACCTTTTTTTTTCAGACTGATTTATGGATGATAAATATATGAAAGAAAACAAGTTTCCCATAATAAGACTTGGTATACATGTACCATGCAATACATGTATAAATACTCATATAATTGTCTACTAAAAATTCCAGCATTACACGGCTTCTCAAAACATGTCCACGATCCTTCTGATAAGCCGAATAAAAACAGCTTACAGTTATATAGGAATTACATGCAATTACATACAGTACAATAGTATTCAAACGAATTTCACATTTAACTGGTACGTGCTTTATACCACATAAAAGAAGGGCATACATAATGGATCAGACACGACCATTAATTTCATACACGACGACACCCACATAGGATTCCGAACAGTTTACATTCTGTTTTATTGCTAATGGATGATGAGGACATTATGAAGTTCGCGTGAACCAATGCTAGTATTTTAAGCAGATCAGACAATTGTTGTTGTTGAAGGCATATAGTAAGACAATCATGTTCTGGTTGAACGTATAAATTCATTACACTAGTCCTGTGATACATAAATATCAAATAACTATTTGTGATGTATATTTCCTGAAAAACAGTTTTAGTTGGACATTATATTAAATGTTACAGTACTCTTAATCTGTGATATTTAAATATCAAATAACTATTATTTTTTATTAATGCATGCTTTCTATAATTTACAAACATATTTATTCCTGGTAGTTTTAATATTAATCGTCTTCTACGTTTGAGTAATAATGTTTATACAAAAGAAAAAAGAATTATGCTGTGATAGATGAAGCCAAAGTATGTATGGTGAATAAAATATGACAGCAAATGTACTAAAACCAACATCTGTCTTGTTTGTGGAACATACCATACTGAAGAGTAACACATATTAATTATCTCTACAATGCGCCAAGTCAAAGAGACATAAGTCTCATAGACACACTGCTGTTATTTTCGTCACTTGTATATACACACAAGTATATGAGCATAATATAGACTACGAATATATACATAACCGGAAGTTCGTGGAGAAACACAGTCTCCTGACATTGAGGAATTCTCTATGAAAACCATGTGTGCAAAACTGAGATGACCCGACAATCAGTTAACTAATGCTGCAGGGCCGCTGTGTGCATGTATACATATAGGCCTACCTGTAGTACTAAGATTCCTAGAAGTCATATATTGGGTCCTATATATATAGGGCCTACCTCAAACCAAGAGATCCTATAGGATGCCAATGGTAAAAGGACAAATGGTATTAAACTCTACGATAGCTTCAAGGTGCGTCCCTTCCCAAGTATCGGTGCGAGTTTCTTTGTTTTGAACAGACACATGTTTTAGCAATTAAGAGGTTCGTAAGAATGAATGAACGAGAGGTAAACAGACAGACACAGAAACGATCTTACCTTTAAAATGATGACGATGAAACCAGCTTCTTTTGTTAAAACTCCAAAACAGACACACATACACAGAGGCAACGAGGATTGTTTACAGTCAACACAGACAGCACGTGAGCGCGTGAATGGCACACGTGCATCTTCTGCAGACAGGCTCCTTGTCAAAGATTCCCGGGAATACTAGCTATGAAGCACATCCCCCGTGTTCTATGCAGGCAACCGATATGCAAAGGTGCGGTATACAACTCCGACTGCAACACGTGCATGCAGAATCGTTCTCCCCTCTCGTATATTGTAGGCACTAGTAGGCACTGGTAGGCAAAGGTGATACCTATACAACTCCTACTGCAAGACACGCATATATATAAATCATGCGGATTAGTTCCAGCGTAGCTTGTGCATATCTCCTGTCTTATATATGGTAGGCACTAGAAGTCACCTCAATTGGTTTTAGCTTTGTGCTCCGTTCGTTCGCAGTGCCAGAGCTTATCTGGAAGTCAGTTGGGGATTAATATACCACGCATTGTCTAACATCGAAGTGCTGGAGCCATTAATTATTACAGAGAAGAGTTTGGTGTTTAACTATAGGTTGGGGTCAGCATAGGTACAGAGTATGAATACTTGTATAGGCTACAGGTAGCCTACTTGCCCAAGCTTTCTATACGCACATTTGCCCCATTGATCCACGTATGCTCTCACTTTAATATTGTATGACCTGGGTATCGTTTGTCGAAGCTCTCTTAGCCACTAAGGGACGATAGCACTCTCTTTCCTGATAGCTAATGCATTAGCTAAGACAGTGCTATTGTCCCTTAGCGGCTAAGAGAGCTTCGAGAAACGATGCCCAGGGTTGGAAATCGAAAATGTCGTCAACGATATACATGTACATCTATAAGAAGTTCCGTCGGGTGAACTGAGAGGTTGTTTGTTTACGTCATTGTTGGTGGTTCTCTTACCGTATAATTGATTGATACATATATAAATGAGATCGGTATAAAGGAAGACGTACATAATTAATGTACGGTATGCTGCTAGAATAGACACCAGGGAAAGCAGTTCTTTCAGAATAGAACAATTGTGGCATACTAGTATACAATTCCATATAAGACAATAATTGTATTGTAATTATAGAATTTTATTATTTACGATATACTTTTGATTTAATTTGTTCTGTACACAAGAACAAACTGTACCTGTTACATAAATGATGACAATCAACTGCAATACTATTCAATGGCATGGGGTAGTTTACGTAGTAAATGCTTGTATCAATTCTCACTTATAGTAGGCCTAAGTGTAGTATTAAGAGTAAACATACATCACATGGTTCACATCACATATAATGTCTGAACAAATGTCCAGCTTTCGAGCAGTATTTCAATATTGCGTGACTTTTGATGCATACATATTGAACGAATATAGCATCCTAGTATCAACGTTTCACGCATTGCTGACTATGATCGATCGCTGGTCACCTGGACCTGGTTCTGTGTTGTTTCCATGTGAACAACTAATACATTGAGGATTGACAGCAACAAGGTATGAAGTACAGTGTTGTTGTAACACGTGACTACATACATGTAGGCCTGTGGGAATAAATACGTTTTCTTTCTCAGGAAACTTAGATATTGATTTTACAATTATGTCTTTATCACAAGAGTTTTCATTCAATCAGTTTTAGTATATTCTGTTCAGTGTTGGTTTGGTGTTGTTTTTTTTTGTTTAAATAAACTGAAAAAGTAAAACACTGGGGTTTAGGGGTGGTGGTGATAGGTTTGAAAATGTGGTTTCTCGTTCTTCCTCTCGTTTATATTTATATTGTTATTTATTTTATTATTTTATGTGCGAGTGCAATTTCTGTGATGTAAAATTAATTCCCTTGTGGGTAATAAAGCATTAAATTATTATTTACTAGTATCGTATTAATATATTCCTGTTAATTTCCGTAATCTATGTTTAACTTGTTCACATGACGCACAAATCGAGTTTTAAGTGTAGTAATTAGCATAAAGTACTAGTACCCGATAGATAAAATATTCTTGTGGAATGGGATTCTTATGTAACTCATACACAGTAGTCGATAGTATGTCGATCCTTGGTCTCGGATCAATATATCGATGCATGCTGTTTAATTTGTTGAAAGGATTTAAAATACATTTTTAGGCTGTGGTGTTCTATTTATATATGATTATATTTGTGTTAATTGTTTTTTTAAAGTTCTTTATTTGATTTAGAAATATTGGCTGAATCAGACGATGACGAGAATGGAACTACAAGAAAGACTTGCACTGCTCTAAAGAATAGCCGATTCGATTATCTCCCTTCATCTGTCATCCATGGCCGACGTACAAAATAACAACTTTCTATCCACTAAACAAAATGATTCAATGCTGCAGGTAAAGAGTTCTTTTGTCTATTCTTGAACGTGCAATAGAATAATGTATTTATGAAACAACGTTGCAAACTCTATGTATGTCGTGACCAATGAAAACCATGCGTACGTATAGGTCTGAAAATGTGGTAATGGGTTGCCACGAATATTGGTTACTTTCTCTCTGATCTCTGCAACTTGTAAACAACTATCATGAGATAATGTTACCATATCTGCTTACGGAGATCAGAGACGGTAGCCAACGGTGACGGGACTCTATGATAACATGATCATAAACCTCTGAAAGAAAAGACATTCACAAATTTTAAAACATTAAACAATTTGGTTTTAATACCAGCTGATGCTGTGAGGATTCAATATTGAACTTAAATAATAACGAGATCATAAGTGTGTCGACAGTCCTTTCTGAATCCGACATGTATTTAAATTAGTATAATATTGACCATTTGATGACAGTTGTCATTCACTCTAGATGAACTAATATTTACATAGTTTTAAACAGTAGTTTTTTCCCCCAAGGTCAAACCAGTGTTCGAATTAATAGGGGGTCTGCGGGTCATTTGAAAATCTGCAATGTTAAACGTATCTGTGCGACCCCCTAAAAATTACAGATGTTACCGCCATTAACATTGGGCCTAAGGAGAATGCAAACACTGCAAACCATTTCCATTTTCGCCATTTTCGCCATTTTTATCTTTTTCACAGCCGCACAGCCGAGGATGAGTAGCTGCCTCCCTGTGTCGCAGTCCTCCAGAGACGAGTTCCTCGTTCTCCTCACCGCCATCAACAGCAACGACATCGATGCCGTCCAGACTTGGCTTAAGACCACTGAGCTATCGCCGAACTTCGTGTTCCAGGGCCAGAACCCTCTCTGTCTGGCGATCAACAACGGGTCAGAGGTCATCGTAGACCTCCTGCTGCAGTATGGATGTGACACACTCCAGCAGGATCTCTCAGACCACATGTGGTTCCGTCGACCCATACACATCGCAGCATCGAAGGGCCACCTCGGGATCGTCCGGAAACTAGTGAATCGTGGCGTTGACATCAACAGCCGTGACAGTGATCATCGGACTCCTCTTCACTGGGTCGCGACCTATGGTCACGTGGAGATCGCGGACTATCTCCTGACGGCAGGAGCGTGCGTGAATATCGCTCAGGTCGACGGCTTCACTCCCATGCACGCGGCGACCTGTCTGGGTCATGACGAAGTGTGTCGTGTGTTGATACAAAATGGCGGCGACGTGAACCGCGCGGATCGCGATGGATGGACAGCGCTTCACACAGCCGTTTGCTACGGGTACGAGAATGTGGTGAAGACGTTACTAGACGCCAAAGCGTCGATACACCAAACAACGAACGACGACGAAAACAGCTTCCATATTGCCGTCAGCAGTGGCCATTTAGAGATAGTCAAAATGATCCACAAAAGAGGAATCAGCGTCAACCGGAAAAATATCAACGGGTACACCGCGTTTCACCTCTCTGTGTATTACAACAAACAGGACATTGCCCAGTTTCTCATCGAGAAGAACGTTGCAATGAGCATCGAGAACTACGCCCGACAGACTCCATTGTATCTGGCGTCGTTACGCGGCGAGGAAAGGTTGTTGCTGATGATGTTGGAAGGCGGCTACGACGTCTCCGCGGAACACTGGCTGAGAAGCGCCGCCATTCCCTCGGCCATTAAAGACACGGACATTTCCGAGTTGCTCCTCTACCTCTCCAGAAATCCATGGACACTCAAAGAACTGGCGTGTTTCCGTATCAGGAAAGTCATGGCGGATGGTACGGACAGCGTCAAACAGTCCGTGAAACAACTTCCATTGCCGTCCTTTCTGAAGAGACTTGTACAATTCAAGATATTCCACAAGGATGATCATGACAATGGTGGAAGACAGTGTAATAAATGGCTGGACAGTTGAAAACCGGAGCTACGATTATCACTGACAAGATGATTGATTGTGCAAAAATGGACTATTCTAAAGAATGGGAAAAGCATTATAAAACACTTATTGATATATGTTTCTTTTATATCTGTATACGAGTATATATTTTCTCATATTGATCATTTAACATGTTTTGAGCATGTTGAGTGAAAATATTATAAAACATTACTCATGAATATTTGTCCTGTAATCATTCGAATGGCACAAGTGAACTTATTTCTCCATGATCTATAATATCGTGCATACCATACAAATATATATTGTGAGTTCACAAAAACGCTGGAAAATAATGGTAAGCAATACTAAGCATCCAGTAGTAATCTCTGGGACGTCTAACAGAAAGTCAATTTCCTGTTCATCAGTATCAATCTTAGCTCACAAGTCTTATTGAAAGTTGAAACATAGTTCTCCACTTACCATTACCATGACGTGATTACTAAACTATGGTAGAATCATGATCGCACTAAACCACAAAATTGCTCTTCGTTCAGGTCAACCTTTTTGAGGACTCGCATGGCAATCTGCCGATTGTATTTATCATGGGGTCAATTTATTTTCTCTGGACGTGGCTTGGGGCCTAGAGCCCAGCCTTGTTTTCCGCTGAAATCACAATTGTCTTGCCATGACTGGACTGTTGGGGAAATTAAGATAAAATATGTAATTATTTCATGAATATTTATTTAGATTTTTCAAACCAACCGGTATCTTGATTATTGTTCTTGCACACATCTTGTATAATATATATATATATTATTTTAACATACTTGGGATAAACAGCCATGAAAACATGGATCACTATACAGCATCATCAATATAATACAACAGGCAAACACAAAGAAAAATTAATCATGATAATTACTAACATGTTTAAGTCTTTGCTTTCTCCATCCAATCATGTACATTTTAATAAATTATACATTTAAATGATAGTGATACTTGTACTTTGGCAACGATTTGGGTCAACTGACTCTAAATTTGTTTTGTGACATGGCAATAGTAGTAAGATAGGACTAAGATTTTCCACAAAGTTTGGATTTCACATATTCCATTTACTAAGGATTCCATCAAAATATACACAATTCAAACAAACATGGCATTGAACTACAAAATAAAGAGAGAACTATATGTTCTTATCTTTAACAAATACACATTTTCATGGTGTAGTCACAGACTCGCAGGTGGTGAAAAGCTGCGATGTTAATGGTGTATTAATCTTGGATTGATATATATATACATGTATATTGTATATATAATATTCTCCATAAATGCAATTATACATAGTTGGTTGCCAGAAACCTTAGAATGTCAAATAGCATTATTGACCTAAGTAAGGCACTGGTTCACATCCAACATGATAATATATATATATATAATATATATAAAAATATTTCAGTTCCTACTCTGGCAACAAATCTAATTACTGGTACTATAAAAATCATCTGAATGTGTAAAATAAAAAGCTAGAATACGGCCCATTATCTCACTGGGTAGTTATTTTTCTTTAAGCAGAGTGAGTGAGTGAATATGGAGTTTAATGTCGCTGCGGGAATCTTTCACCCATTTATGACGATCATTAACTGGATGTACCCGGTATTTGCCTCAGTTTGTTCCTATAGGCAATACCACTAATGTGCTGTAGGAGTCCATCTTACCTAGACTCGTACGGGTAATAAACGGAAGTCAGCGTCAAATTTGGTGAACTTTCACCATCATAAGCTGGAATATGAATACAGATGATTACCAATTTATTGTTGGATCAGATTATGCCTGGTCAAATGGCGTTACTGTCGACCCAATCTTAAATGCATTACTCTGAGCAAAATCAAACATTTAATAGAATACAATCAAATTTGAGCACCATAATTAGGATTAGCATATCAAAAGAAAGAAATCATAATATCAAAATTAATACTTGGATAAAGTAAAATAATATAAATATACATAAGAAGCAGAAAATGCTATTGCCTAAATAATGCGACTTAAATGACATTGTTGGTCTCAATTGTGCGTTGTATTGGTTCTCTGGGATATTAGGTACACAGTGGAGGTATTCGTACATAGTAAGTAATGGATATAATGGTAACACTCAATAGAATAATAACGGGCAATGTATTGTATTGGAGCCATTCTTATATAGTCATGCCAACCTGATATACTACGTCCATGATATTAATTTTCTTGCAGGATCATCAGCTCTATTACAACCACTGACAACCTCTAAATACAACATACAGTAATCCATGAAATTGATGAACATGATAATACTTCTGCATTTCTATTTCTGAGCACGGAATCTAGTGAATCTAAGGGCAGACAACTGCTTACCACATTTACTGTAGAAAAGTGAAACTTAGTCATATGTTGTAGTTGCTTTACCATAATTCTTTCTCTCTCCAAATCAACAGCTGGGTTATTAATTGAGCTAAGAAGA
>JAUTBR010180086.1:0-15367 GCA_032361205.1 Pseudorimula midatlantica | reverse complement strand
TATCGGAATAAACCAACTGTAATACTTCAATGGTCTACGGGCAGAAAAACTGTCTGAGCTCTTAATTAGGACTGCTTGTTTTATTACTTTGTAACATTATCTGCAGGTTTATAATCACCGGGACGTTTAGGTTATTACATTTTTACAACTACCTTGATATGGATTTATATAAACAAAAGTAAAGCCAGAAAGTTTCCTATAGTGCGTGCATATTGATTTACTGTATGCATCCAACGAACACGACAACGTTACCGGACAGGTTATACCGTAGCTGGTGTATTGTACCGCAGTTGGCTGCTTTTACAATGTAGACTTTCAAACTGGGACCCGTTGCTCGACGCTCTTATAGCGCTACAATAGTTGTAACTGGGATCCCGCCACAAATTAAAGTGTTGGCGTTACAATGGTTGTAGCCTATAAGAACGTCGAGCAACAGGCCCCTATTAATAAAGTTAACGTGACCATGCAATAACAGCATATTCCTCGTGTGTGTGTTCACTATGGGGTAAGAAAACCTGTATTAATGACACTCATGTTCAGTTACATCATCTCTAAAATATGTTAACAAGTATATATATATATATACATGTACTATTATATGTTTCAAAACAGGAATAATTATATAAACAAATAATGTCTATGTATGCATACCACTATAGTATGAGCTTAAAGACGTGCAACGTTTCGTTGGTATATTGCCGAAAACCTCATGCAATTAAAACATGAAACATGGCACACAAAACGAAGAATTGGAATGTTCTCATCCTTTCAAAATTATAGTATACTCATGCCAAACGATTTCTATGTTCGTGGTAATAACCAACTCAAGTCTTCCTTAAAATCACGTACACGAAACCCCTAATTTGGATTTGAGCCGTAGCAAGTCAGTAGTTCAAACAGGATCAACGTCTATTTGTATACCTCGGCAGACAATCAGACAAACAGACATGTGTAATTACAGTAGGTCAGGAACCCAGTTAATCATGAAATACTCTAACAGGGCTAATCATGAAATACTCTAACAGGGAATATGTACAAACGCCGAGAAAATTACTACCAGCACTGGCAAATGAGCAAATAGAACTTTAGTAACACCACAGCAATAAGGGTCATCCGTTTATAGGTTTCCAAGATTATCAAGTTCACTAGGGCCAGGGTTTGGTCACCACGAGGCAACGGATATCCGCTGAGAATGCCCTCAAATCTGACACGGATCCATAAACAGACAACATAACGTACACGGCTTGTCATCCATGATATAAAACCGTCGGTCGATATGATTAGAAAGCACAGCGGTCTTGGAAAATGTCTAACCCCCTGCAGAATTTATTCGTGGTGTTCTTTATGGTTGCAAGCTTTTCATGTTGAGGATTTATAAAGGAATATATGGATTTGATGCAGCTCAGTCCAAGGAAAGGAGCTGCAATTGGATTGATTCGTAAACCCAAATGCTTGGAATGTATTTGATAATTTATGGCTGTGCAAACGTTTTAAAATTGAATCATAACTGAATTTTATTACTGGACCCCGACATGAGATACTGGAAGACTGGAGTATCTGCGACAGTAAACATTTATCCGCTAGAAGCAATGAAAATTTCAGTTTTAAGTCGTTTTCACCTTTTCCCCTCCAAGTCATAAAAGTTATGCTATTGATCGGCATCAAGTCGCAGAACTTGTCATGAAGGCAGTTCACCTAATAGAGACCAATAGAATGGACCCCGAATACGGTGTGCATGTTTCCGCTTGTATTTGGACAGACTGCTTTGAATCTCGACTCGGATTGGACTTTCTGAAGGATAATGCACTATAGAACAGGGTTTTCTTTCAGTTATTGGTCATTACATGCTGTTAACTGAGTAGTCCCTCGTGTACACGTAGCGTAGAACAGGACCAACTATCCTGACTAAAACACTACTACTACTACTACTAATAATAATCTGTAGTGCGCAGTGAAACATATCCTAGCACTAATGCAAGCTCAAGACGCTACAATGTGATTAAAGGTCATAATATTGTCTGAATAAGCAAGTCTTAAGTCTGGATTTGCACATATCAATGTTGTTAGACAGTTTGACATGGATAGGGAGTGAGTTCCACAGTGTTCGGGCGACATGAGAGAAATATCTACACCATAATTATTTGAGCTTTGCATCGGGCACAACTAGCAAGTTTTTATCTTCAGATGTAATATAAGGCTACGACTTGGTTCATAGTTGGCAAGAAGTTCGGAGAGATATGTAGGAGAAGATGTTTGAAGGCTTTTGAAAGTGAGGCAGAGAATGTTAAAATCAATCCTAGCTGCAATGGGTAGCCAGTGCAGATGCATTAACACAGCTGTAATATGGTATAATCCTTCGGCCTACATCTGTCGTTTACTATGGAGACTTGAACTGCCAAAACTCATCTTGCAGATTGTGTTCAAATGCATACACATTTACGTTGAATGATTATACTAACGACATATAAGTCTGGACGCATGGAATCCCATACGTGACATAATATTCCATAGCCCGTGGATTGTGTAAACATGTGACAACATTCATTTGCATCAAGCTCAAGGTTTCCGTTAGCATCGCATGCCACCCAAGCCTGAATGCCAGGCTGAGTTTACGCCGACTTTCATACACGTAAATCTCACCTAATTGAGGACGTGCAACACGAACTCCTTGTCTCAGCCTACTGTCTGCACACCGCTAAATACACTAATTTCACAGGAGAAGAACAGCGGAATAATATAATCCCATATGAAGGTAACAATGAGACTGTCCCCAACAGTAACTTTACTCGGGCGGTGTGCAAGTGGCAGCTGATCCCCGACGGACCAACTCGGAGTAGAAACGAGCCTCAAAGTAGGATGCCAAGCTTACTTCATCTTGCTCAATGGATAAAACATATACGATGATTCATTCTATGGCATGTAGAAGCAGAAAAACAATTATGCTACGATGGAATTTATTTCAGGAAAAAGAAGGAATCAGCTTAACGGAAAGTAACTAGTTTGTGTGATGGACAGTAGGGTATTATATTAAATACGTCACGTATGTGTTGAGCATTGTGTACTGATAACACTCAGGGAGAGGTTATCAATATAAAACCTCATTGTCGCGCATACAGTGTACACTGACATGTGAAATGAACCATAATTGAATTCCGCCTCAAGAGACGAGATTGTTATTTGCAAGGGAAGCGCATGTCATAGTCAATGAGTGATAGGAATGGGACACCTTAGAATAATATCCACATGTTTAGAGCTTGATATTGATAGATATATGACTACGTAAGAGTGTAACGGTGTAGAATACAAATGTTGTTTACTATCATCATAACCGTATAATCATTATATTGTCGATATAATTCATATTATTGAATCGTATATGATATAACATATTATTGTGCTATGCATATTAGTGTTTGTATTTGCTTCGATGCGGTTCAATACCGTTGTCGAAAGTATTGCCTGTAATATCACACAGTCTGTTTACAATGTGTCAACGAGATGGGAACTCGTCATAACTATATTTGCTTACTGGAAACTACCGGATGTTAAGTAGACGTAATGGCCTGCGTTTCGAGGATGAGCAGAGGAAGAACCGATGCTGACACGTGTAAACATGTACGTGTAAACATTCAAATATTGGGTACCGCGAATAGCTTCTTAATTACCCCGATTTGTCATTTACAGCCACGATTCACAGACCTATCGCCATTCCTGTAGCTCATCCGTGGTAATTTTAGTACACCACCTAGTTTAATGTCCCTACTAGATGTCTTCATTTGGACATTTCTCCGGGTAATACCCAACCTACTCTACGAAAGAAATGAACACATCCCGTATTCTAGACTTAGAACGAAGCTTCATGAAATCCTTACGAAACAGGAAGACTCTGTGGTTCTCAAACTCCAGGATTTGTCATAGACTATACCATTGTCATTTTTGACGTTTTACATGCTACCTTAGATATACTGTATACCTTTTTTTTATACAGGAGTGTCCAGATATATAGCTTCCAATTCCAATGTCGCATTACGAGTTTACATGCACATTTACATTATTATAATGCTCCATTCGGAAAACATGATCTGCGGCATTAAATGGCAGCTTGAGTTGGCTGTGTCGATACGAACATTAAAAACCTAGATGTGATCTACGCTTGATATGTCATTATATGCTTCGTGACTGCAGCAATGACTGGCGTAACAATGTTAAATGACATGGCGTAACAATGTTAAATGATGCCAACGGAAGGAAGGTCATGATCGTTAGAACATCCCCTCCTTCCAAAAAATAAAACACAATTAAACAGAGTTCTGCGGAAACGCATAGGAAATTCAACTGTCTTTTTAAACTTCGCTTGAGCGGGAGTGCTTTTAAAATTTACGACATTTCTAAATGGGGGCCCCTGTCGTACGGCTAGTATCGTGGGTCTATCAGAGACGAGTTAATGGAAATACGATTCCGATCTGTGGCTTCTTTTGCTGGTCCTGTTCTAGTGCATCCGCACACGCTCTCTGGAGCACGGAGTTAATAGTGGTGGGGAATTCCACGGGCTCGGAGATTGTTCACTACGAACAGAAGACCATTTCGCGTCGATATCGATTGCAATATCTTATGTGAAATCTGTGATGAGTTAGAGAATTTTCAGGATTTCGTTGAATGCTATGTATAATATATTATTTCCTATTTATGTATATCTCAGATAGCGAAGTCGTGGACTTTCCAGAAATAGACGTAATTCTGTTCTTCATAGTCATGCTGGTACAACAATGCAAACACCGATTCGTCTTATGCTAGTAGCTATACTGTCTTGTTCTAGTAGCAATACTGTCTTATTCTAGTAGCTATACTGTCTTGTTCTAGTAGCAATACGTAATCCATCGCAAACAAAAAAGAAGAAAGAAAAAAAGTTGGAAGTAAAATTAATTCCGTTAGATCTATGCGTTACAGCGGAATTACATTATAACAGAATCATAGTTCGTCTTAGCTACGACGCTCGCGGATTCCGGTATACACAGGTAATATCTACACTCGTGCTGGCGACCTATCAATCACATCCGGCCACACCTCAACCCAGACAACCTCGGAGAACTTCCAGATAACATTGCTTTGATTCGTGAAGGCAATTGCACTTTGGCGTCAGCGGTAAACTTTTAATGCCCCGTAATCTATGGACAGAGATATGCCGATTTTCCAACAAAGCTGACGAACGTCACGCTAACGTTACGTGTTGACGGTGCCATTGACCGAGGCCGCATAGGAAATTCATCTATACTGCAGGACTCCGCGTGATGAGTTGAAATCTCTCACAACAGTATGTAGATGTCACGTTAGCTTCGATCCGTATCGATTCCACCAGTAGCTTATATGCTTCTTTTTCTTTTCCTACCGCAAACAGCGAAACGCTTTTTGAAGATTAACTCTTGAAATAATGATAAATATAGATGGTTTAGAAAGAAAATATGGTATCTTTGTGAAACGAGAACAGGGAACTGCATTTATAAATTATCTCGAATAAATAGAAACATATTTGAGAAACACTTTATGAAGATTAACTCTTGAAGTGACGGTAAATATAAATCTAGATACATTGACTGTAGTTATTACATAGTGACAAGGAGAGTAATAATATAATAAAAATAATATATTCTACTTTTTGTTTGTAAACTGTGGCACCATGGATCAATACATCCTGAAAGACTGATATGGGCTTGATTTAGGCAATCATTTTTCACATCTTCCAATTAATAAAAGTATATAACGTACATTCAGTGAAAGGAAAGTCGAAATAACACACATAGGCCGATAGGATTTGGAAACATAAATACAGTCGGGTACGGGCTTCATCGTTGCTTGCTTCGTGGCAGTGGTTTTTCGATTGTATTTATGATTGTTAACTATTTTATTTTCATTTTGATTAAATTAGCAATGTTTTTCTTTTTCTATAAAAGTACAACATAATTTATCTTTATTTTAAATGCCCAAACGCGTCTTTAACGAGGTCATCGAGGTTCACATCAATACCAATGTACGCTGAACATAACGTAAACATTCAAAGTGCTTCGACCTGAGGGTAAAATCATGTTTTCCGTTTAGTATCACAATAGAAACTGTTACATTAAAAGCGAGGTGCGGGTAACTGGCAATATACACAACCTCACAGCTCACCATGCCGCATTAAATATACATACATCCACATGCATTTGCTAAAGTTGGATCAATACTGGAATACTATCACATTATTACGAAAGCATTTTGTGAATAGACAATGCTTTGTCTGGGAACAAACTGTGGAATATTGTCATTCTCAGTTAACATACAGTGGATAGTTGTGCGCTGATGATGACCTTGAAAACGGTGATATTTCTGAAAATTAAAAAGTCAGCTTGTCTTCCAGTGTACGGTATTATTATCTTCGCCATCTGATGATCTGTGTCAAACCATGATCGTAACTCCGTGAAATAAGCAAATTATGTATTGCAAGTGACATGTACTCACTATGACATTAATCATTTATCGATGAACAGACATAACATGAATGAACTATAATTGAATTAAGGGCATGCATTCACGGTTAGTTGGCATACTTTACGATCAAACCAATTTCACCTGAAAGTATTACAATCGAGTTGACATATTTGGCAACAAACTGCAATGTTTTTCCCAATGTTTTTCAATATTTTGATATTTCGATATTTTGTTTTATCACGCAACTTATATGTGGAGACTAATATATATATATATATATATATATATATATAGTATATTTATATATTTATAGAGAGAGAGTATATAAACACACACACACACACACACACACACACACACACACACACACACACACACGTATATACAGATACACACACATACATACACGTACACCCATTTTATCAATAATCACATATTTTTCGAATCGCTTCTCTGACCTTATGCTATACTAATACGTTTCAAATGTCTCTATTTAGTTTTAACACGGAAGTCTTTTTAGAGACACAGTATAACTAATTGGTCTGACTTCCTCTTCCATTAGATCGCAGTGGGCATAAGAAGGAGGATGTGGCACACATTCTAAATCTCCAACTTGATGTCTATAAGGACGTACAGACATATGTACACGTCTGCAGCTTTGGAGAAGTCACACATAAAAATAGCTAAATAATACCACGGCTTATCTTACGAATCTAAGGCTATGCTTCTCCGGATCTGGAATCAGTATCTTCGTCAGAGTTCCTCAAACTCGGACACTCTGCATGTTCTCTATATTGTATGTGTACATTAATATTATATACCTAAATTGATAATTAATAATTAAATATATATATATATATATATATGCCCCAACTTTAAACAGTCTTATCTACATATTCAACTTTCCAATATCCGCCCAAAGTATCGTCTATCTAAAACAAAGGTTATTCATCTACATATCTGCATATCGGATATATATTATTCATCACAACTGCTTTTTAATTGAAATGTGTTTCGATTTCCAATTTATAAAGATTCGATTCGCTTTGTAAAAAATCAACGATGCGGTAAACCTTGATGCATATGGATTGATTATTAAATTCGATCGAGACGGCGTATATTTTATCGTGCACATAACAATTGTAGCGCATTATATTCCGTCATTCATCGCTGTACTGCACTATTGCGTATCTGAGTAAGCTCTAGGTTACGTGTACGAACTCGGTACATCAAACAATTAGCCCCTGGCTGCATAGCGTTCTGCCAGAAATAGCAATCAAAATACAACCGTATCAGAAGATGGTCAATCTAGTCCCACTGAAGATTATTCTCTATATATATAATGGCTTACCACCGCTGTGAAGAGGAATATATCAATCTTATTAACGCTTCGTGAAGCTATAAGGTATCAATGCATTTTTTTCCCGTTGCGTGACAATACGTGATTAAGCGAAATTCAAGATTGCAGCGTGGCTGTCAACCTTTGATTTGTTGTTGAGATTGGAGTAAGACTACTCGCTTGAGACTGGCTACGGATGTAATTTTGCAGTGTAATTTCCAAACAGATGATGGCCATTATTTAAATCCCAAAGCTCCTTATCTTTTATCTTCACCGGTACGTCCCTCTCCCTCTCTATCTCCTGCTGTCTCTTGCTGTCCCCTTTTCTCTCATTGTCCCTCCTGCCCCAACCTTTGCAGTGGACATTTGCATAAGGTATGTTTCTGGAGTTGCAATTTCACGATCACCACCTATAAGAACGTTCGTTGGAGAATGACTTGTAAATCGCTCCCACCCCCTCACACCCCCACCCCATATCCCAACACCGTCTATATATAATGTACACATTTGAACATTTGAAACATACTGATATAAACTCAACTAAACATATATTATTGTGATGTGTCTGAATAAATATACGATCATGAAGGTGTTCAGAGAAGTTAATTATTTATTACAATAGCGCAAGGACAACCCATGCATGGTTGTATGCAGTAACAACTGTCAACCATTGTCTGTAGCGTATAGGTGTTTCTCTAAGCTCCCATATCTGCTATGAGACCATAGCGCTCTCGTAAGTGCACGATCCCCACGTATTAGAGATCGCTACGAGTCTTATGGTCTCGTAGTAGATATGAGAGCTCCGAAAACGATACTCTGTTGGTCTTATCCAGACTTGTCAAAGCTAGATTTACTCATTAAGCACAAATAGGATATTTTGCTCAATGTGATGGATGTCTCTTGAGCGTCCTCCCACCCAGAGGACACGGAGACGTCTCACCAAGACATCAGTATTCTTACAATCAGATGTGATGTTTACATGCTGGTCTTCAGCACACCAAGGTTGTGCAGTGGATTGTATTGTCATATAGAGTGAGACCGTCACCGTTACTATACCAGGTGTTCGTGCTGCTAACTAAACAATGGTTCTTCACGCCGTCGGGCAATTGCTTCGGGATGGTAACTCTGTATAGCAAATGTGACATATGTTTAGTTTGTGTGGCTTTCTTTCTTTCTATCTCTCTCTATCTAAGTAATTGTTCTCTCTCTCACTATGTCTGTCCCCGTTTCTCTCTGTCTCTCTTCTCTCTCTGCCCGTCTCTCTTTCTTTCAGTCAGTCTCTCTCTCTATCTCTCTCTTGTTGTCCTGTTCTCTCTCTATCTCTCTCTCTCTCTGCCTCTCTGTCTCTCTGTCTTGTGTCTCCCTCTTCCACCCCCCTCTGTCTGTCTGTCTTCCTCCCACCCCCTCTCTGTCTCTCCCTCGTCCCACACCCACTCTATCCATCGCCATAACTCTTTAGCTTTGGAAATGGGAAGTTACATAATGGACGCCCGGTGTGAAATGTCTAAGTTAAAATAAAGGTTCTGTTCTGTATGAATCTGCTTACGTCCACACAATTCCAAGGAAAGAAAACATTCAACCTTAGATATTCATTTAACAACATATTTTCTTTTCTAAAAAAAAAAGTAAAACTATTTATACCGACACATTTAAATATTGGACGTTTATACACACACAAATACAAATACAGTATAAAGGTCAATTGCTAGCAGACATGCCTTCTACAAACGTCTGGGGATTATGAATAAGCGGTCTTATGTAAATAGAATGGCCTTGCATTGCCTACACCTAATTCTAAGGTCGATATTTGAATAGTATTTACAACAGTTAAACCTGAAAAAAAACCGCAATCATTTCTTGAGACAAGACTAGATGCTGTTTTTTTCTCTCCATAGAGCTCGCCCCATTGGGTTCGGACCAACACCGCTCAATACATCTACGTGTATCTATGACTCTACTCTAAAGTATGATATAATGAGCATTGTCTCCACTACAGTGTGTCTATGTGTGATGATTGGCGGAGGCTATCATATATATGTAGATAACTAACCATGTCCAAGTAATACTGTAGAAGATCCATGACCCACACACGTTGAAATCGACGCAGACGCCGTCATTTGGTATCGACATTAATTATCATTTAACAAAGATTCAGCATTGACCGCGGTTCTAAAGTTCACTTCCTGTGTGACATTTCAATGGTACCGGAATCATGCGCATAAACGTTATAGTGTGTTTAGCTATGTATTCAACACCATGACTCGTAAATCCATATTCATATTTGCTTAGTCTAATATGAGTCTGCATTATTGAGTGATAATTGCACAGACATGAATGTATGCTTCTAATTGAATTAGCTTACGTCATTACGTTATTGGGTTTATTCACAATGCTTACAAAGATCATGGCCCGATAGTGGAAATAAATTGCAGACACAAATAGCGTTGGCGTGAACGCAAGCCATGTTGATAATTAGGGTTGTCAACATCAATATTGATATGAAACAGTGTGGCATATGCTAAAGGAAGAAACATAAATATTCCATGATAAACAACACTAATTGTAAAACATACATATTCAGATCAACTTGTCACAGATGAACAACACCTATGCGTACAATCACGGTTTTCTTTGCAAACTATAAGCCTAGCACTTGAAAGAAAATGATTGAAAAAACGAAAATGATTATATTAAATAGAATGATTAATTTAGTAAAATTGAATGTAAACCGACAACTTATTTTACACGTGACACTATTCTAAAGGTAAAAAGGAAATGTATAACCGTGACTCATACACCAACATCAAATTCATAGAGCTGATGATCCTGTGACATAGTGTGATTGATTCCTTCCAAATGACCAGGGTATCGTTTCTCGAAGCTCTCTTAGCCGCTAAGGGATCACAGCACTCTCTTAGCAATGTATTAGCTATCGGCAAAGAGAGTGTTATGGTCCCTTAGCGGCTAAGAGAGCTTCAAGAAACTATATCATGCTATCGATAAATATTATAATTTTTCGGGCAGTCAGTTTGTTTGTTTACATAAAATATTAGGTGAACAGCTGATTCACATGCCTTGAATGTGACTTCATCCAATTGTGACGTAATGTGCTTATGTTGCTATGTGACGCTATCTAATTGTGACGTCATGTGCTTGAAACAATGAAGATGAAAAGTCATGAATGAATCGCCATTTTCAAAACAAACAATTTGTTTACATCCGTCAAGTACAACGGCGTATTTCGATGGGTTTGCGTGGCATTTCATGCCTAAAAGTTCGTATTCTTGCAAATATTGCTCAATATGACCAATAATAAAAATGGGCATATAGGTACTATTACCTAAGTAAAATACTGTAGATCTAGGCCTACATTGTTTTTCTATTTATTATAAAATATTAGTAGAATGTATTACGCAAATGCAATTACTAGGAATCCGCGTGAATACATACATATACGGTATAAGGCTTACCTAAAATACTGACATATTCCTTTGAATAATATCTCATAATTATATAACAATATGTTCATTACACAATTACTGAAACGCATTTGCTTATAACTATGATCTATATATCGGTAAAATATTTGGTAACACTGAATATACCATGAATTCTTATTAATTAAATTCACTTTAAATAATAATATTTTGAGGATGATCTTTAGTAAGGTATATTACTTTTAGCAATTTGCCGATGGCATTCATGGACAAGAAAAATGTTATCAATGCATCAGTGATATCAATAACTGTTTTGGAACTTATGTGGTTACAGTGGAATAGTGTAATTAATGTTTAAATTGTTGAACGGTTGACATAATGAAACACTAATAAATGTTTTCCAACAAGATACTCTATGTTTTCTAAAATGTTCGTAACATTTTATGCATTTTGTATTTTCTTTAAGAACAACCTACTTTTCAAAAAAACCAAAACATGCTTAATGTTCACTTTATTCAAATATACATGTTTTAACAGTGGCAAGTAACCCTCAAATGTCAAAGTTCAAAACGGTATATATTAACACATAATTGATTCCAATAAATATTACACATTATGTTATACGTCTGCCAAAGAATACTGGTGTTTCCAAACATTTTACCTCATATATATATTCATATATATATATATATATATATATATATATATTTATTGTACGACTTTCGTAAGCTATCGACGGCTAATTTCTTCTCCAAAACATTAATATTATTTATGTATTATGCTCCCTACCTCTTATTGTGTTTGCACAAGTATTGGGAATTTTCAAATGTAATTATTGCCCCTCTTTTTTCTCTTTCGGAAAACCGACGAATGTGAACACGTTGGATGATCATGACACGTGCTCCGTATGGACAATGCAATTACAGTTAATACCAGTTAATACCGCATGAGATTCCAGAACGACCTCATAAGATTCCAGTGCGGCTTTTAGTGCCATGAAAGGCAAACTGGAATCAAATCAGAATAAGAAACAAATCTCAGCTTTCGATGGCAACTCTGATCTTTTTCTCTCGTTCCTTCTCTCAGAAGACATTGAATGATTTGTAGAGATTTGTTTTTAGGAAGAAGCGGAGACTTTCCGTCTGAATATAGACGATTCAAGTGGGGATTAATGACAACGGTATTTATCATCAAGAGATATGACAAAGTATCCCTCATGATGGCGCGTGGACCACAGAGAGTTCAGTTCACTGCGTATTATCGAAAGAAAAGGAAAAAATGGGTTTTCTTTGCACATATCGCTTGGGCTGCATTTCAAAAAGTAAGCTCAGACAACTTTGACCGGCTGCCATGAAACATATGTTTTGTTTGTTCTTGTCTTGCATATGTGTATGCTATAACTGCCCAAACTGGAAGCAAAACAGAAATAGTGTAGTGTTGCGTACTTGTACATGAACAAGACACAATGTTATTATTTTCAACAAGCTAATCTATGTCACCAATAATAGGAACGAAGTAATAGGAATGTGATAATGCACGTTGTGTAAGCAATACCATGTTACCGATGTAAATACAGACACTTATACTGCAACTACTAGTATACTTCTTTGGGTAATCAGATTCCATACCGAATTTAGAGCCAATCTCTATTGTTATGTCCTTAAGTTTAACTTTCTTTCATGCAACGATACCATTTCTCATATTTAATCTAAGTCTCTTCGTTACATGTCTTTAATTTTAACTTCTTCTATGAAACTTAATTACAATTTATTTAAACTAAGCCTCTTAGTTCGTTCTTAAAGCTCACGATTAGATAATGATTTTATAACATATTTTATAACATATTTCCCCAGGAACATTGCAGCGAAAGAAACATCTAATTCCCAGCTTAACAGTGCCTGCCGTAGAAGCGTATATCTCTCTATATTGAATACGTTCAAATGTGCTCACCTTTGCTGGAGCTATGCGAACTAGTTCTTCAATCCAAGACGACAAGTACCCGTCTAAACAGTAGGCATATTTGCATGAATGTACGTGTAGAAGTATCCAAGACAAAAGGAAACGGACAAGTGCGTCCTCAACACGTTATAATCGTGGACCGCGTGTTGCTTCCGCGGACACTCATCACCAATGCAGTGCTGCCAATCATTCTCGAGGCATCGGACAAAATCGTCGCCGACTGTACAACCAACACCAAGATGGTATCTTCTTTAAAGCATGCTCCACTGGTCGATTTCTCACTCGGAAACCATGCGTTGTACTATTAAACACACAGCTTCGTATCAACTCGTGTGCTTTACCAATCAATGAATCCACCCCTGTCGAGCCATTAGCAGCACGATGTTCACACAGTTCCACTTCCAACATTGACTTGAAGACCGCCAGGTAGACAGCAAAGAAAGTGCAAGGGAAGACTTTCTTCGTTTATCCGATGCCGTTCCTGTGATGGAATGACGTTCCTTAGAATGAGACAGAAGTGTCTGGTGATATTCCGGAATTTCTGTGTCTCCTGATAGCGGTGGAGAGGCGATACTATCTAAGGACTATTAAACGGAGCACAGTTATGTCGATACCTCTCCTTGTCGATGCCGGTTAAACCTCGCCGGAAATCAATGCTATTCATATTCGATACCTTATAGAACTGCACCTAGGTAAACAATGTGTCTCGCTGTCACTTAAAACCTTGTTTATAATAACCAGCTGAGCGTGTTTTTCAACATTTGCATCGCATTTCAAAGTAGAGATTACACAGTATCACTTTAGCAGCAACATTTGAAAAGGCGCTGCTCTTTAAATTCAACACCGCATGTGCGTATCCGAAAATCGATGTATGAACAATGTGAATATATAACAACGCGATTGGACAATAGTTCTTTGTTTCAATGCGTACAATAAGCTAAGTCAAGAAATTCTGTTTTCTTGTTGGGTCTTTTGACTCCCAAGCTTTGACCGTCCCACGCACTTCCGGATCCTTTCCTTCGTCTTATTCCTACAGTTTGCGTCAATGCAGTAGAGCCACCAGGTGCCAGATGATAGTATTTGCCGTGTTTTGTTGAATACCCGAGCGATTCGCTAGGGATATATGTTTACTTATACGTTCGCCGGCGTGCGGGGATGCGTTCTGAATGCCAAAACAGAAGACTAACACCCGAGAGTATTGATCGTTATTGCCATAAGCTGACGGTTCGGAGGTTAATTATCGATCTCATTTCTACGTGCGGAAGATTTCACTAGTAATACATCCATGACGAACATATCCGACGACAACTGAAGTTAATTGTGCATAGCGAAGACGTTCAAGTCGCCTTAGCATAATATTTGCTTTTACTTCCGGTGACTGAAAGCAACGGATAACCAGTGCATATACCTGTCTTATCGGAGGCAGGAATATTAAAATTAAATGATGGCGAAGTTGTGTCTGGATTGCTTGCTAGATCCTTGAAAGAGCACTCGCCTAATATTGCGAATGTTTAGGAAATGCTGTTACGGATGGATATATCCAGAAAAAGTTACGGGACTTCAAAACAAACCATTTACACACATATACACACATATATACACACATTCAGGCGCGCTCTCTCTCTCACACACACACACAAAAACGTACACACACACACACACACACACATCGGATGGCCCCCCCAAAAACGTCCGTACTGTAAGGGTTAATACATTTGTAAGTAACCATGCGATTACTATGAAAGTGAGTGACCTATATGGTGTTATTAATACATTCTAAAAGTTTCCATTTCCTTATGTCGTATACTTTTTCTATAGTCGGGTAAATAAAAACAGAAGTCAAAACCTGCAATGGCAGAGTCCAATAAGCGGCAAATCTAGTTGCCTTGAATTTGGGTAATACATTTGTAACTAACCATTATATTACTTACTAGAAACTTCACACAAGTGATAAATATGATGTTCTTAACATATTCTGAAACTTTCAAGTTATCAATGATGGCCTCGATATACTTAAACAACTGGTCAAGTTTTTGTATTCATCTTGAAATAGTATTCCTGTGTGTCCTTCGTATACTTTCTCCGACAACGAATTCCAAATGGAATAATCCATTGGGTTAAGATCTGAACTTTGGGGTGGCCACTCGTCTTTTTTATGAACTCTTCC
>JAUTBR010179975.1:0-10145 GCA_032361205.1 Pseudorimula midatlantica | reverse complement strand
GCCAGACCCCACAGTTCAATGTCCAGACTGCCGACACCACTGGGCTCTTAAAGCTGACTGTATGGTTTGCGTGGCGCCACATCAAATATACCAGGGGCAGCTGGAAAAGCGGATGCAAACCATAAGTACTCCGCAGTAAGTCGACAACGTCGTGTCCACTTACCCACCTGGTATCGGCTCTACTTACCTAAGTCCAAAACTAAAATCCATCATGGAGATAAAACGTTTCACATAATTACATTAAATTTTTGGCCTTCCAAAGTCCAATGTTAAAATCCACAAGTTTAACGAAGAGACGTTCTATGCACATGCACGACTACGCCAGAGGCGCGCGCACGGCCAGCTCGGCAATACAACTACGGTGTGTGTGTGTGAGGGCACGAGTCGCCAGCGCAAGATTGAAGGTGATGAGGGTTCAATCCTGCCTAGTGACAGAGTGCTCTCTGCTCGGGATAGTCTGCAGCGCGGCAACGTATCCCAGCGCCTCAGCGGCCAAACATTTGGCAATCTAAGATGCAAGTACGCGGTTGGCTCTTTCCTGCGGGGGTCACATGACCGGTCGTGATGGCCTGAAGTGGGTACATATCACATCTGGCTTCAGCCAATCAGAAAAAGCCAGGCAGATCTGAAAGAGGATAAAGAGCACCAGTCAAGACGAGATGTCCACGTGATAGTAAACTCACAATATAAATTGGTGGGTGGCAAGTACGGTATGTATAATAGTTATCAATATAAAACTAGCGAACAGATACTTAGACTTTGAAAGTGTACGTGAAAAGAGAATATTGGATAGATATAGAAATGTAAAGTACTCCATTACTATTTACATGTGCAAGAGCTTTACTTTCAGTATTTATACAAAATGTTTATTAGTAGTACCGTATTTAATAATACACAGTTGTGAGGGTGTGGGTAATACAGATAGGACGTCTGTTAGTCGTGACCTCTCTCCATCGTTAGCATTTCGGCATAGTTAACGTACCTGACATCTTTCATCTTTCATCTTCGTGAATTTCTACTTACGACACTTTCATATTAAGACCCCTAGACTTACATAGACTAAAGCCTTTTGCATTACACCTGGGGCCATATTAACGAAAGGGTCCAGGTCCATTTTTGAAAACCAAAAACTGACTTGAACCCTTTCATGAATGCGGCCCTTGTAGCAGAGCCTACTGGAGACGTACGTACATATACAAGCATAGCAGACATGGGGTCAGAGAAGAAAGAATAGATCCTATTTCAAAATGCACTTTGACTTAAATATTTGAATAAATATTTGGCAAGAAATCTGTCTTCAAAATCATCAATAATCCTCAAGAAAAGATTACTTAGCAAGACATGTTCAAGTCTATAGTTGTTGAGGTTTTTTTTGCTTAAGGAAATGGAAAAATATATCTTACTGAAATCAACTTTTCCAAACATAGCTACCAGAGTTCAATGCTTTTTTGTCAAGATACCGAAGCTAGCGATCGATACACGAGAAAATAATAGTTTGCAAGAATGATAGACTAGAAACATTTTTGATGGTCTGTCGTATTACCTTAGAGGACTGGCTTAGTCTCGGCAGGAGGGACAGACTTGGACTCAAACATACTCAATACATAGTTTGCAAGAATGATAGACTAGAAACATTTTTGATGGTCCGTCGTATTATCTTAGAGGACTGGCTTAGTCTCGGCAGGAGGGACAGACTTGGACTCATAACATACTCAATACACGAGGACAATCTTAGTCTTGGCAGGAGGGACAGAAATCACAGAAATAACAAAAATAGCAATTACTGCAACAAACATACGAAGAGTTAATATGGAAAAACCGATAAACAAAACTAAACTCACATTACTAACTTTCTGCACTAATTTTAGTGTACAAAACTTGACATATGGCACACAGCGCATTACAATTCAACAACTGGCACTTGTTAGTTTCCAGAAAATGTATAGTTTAGCTGTATAAGGAATGTTTATCAGCTTTTCAAAAACTTCTTCATATATTATCAATACACCTGAATTACTCATAAAGAAACATACATAGTATTCAATGTATACAAAACATACACAGCGACTGTCAACAAAATAAGCCACTTAGAACACAAGATGACTGGTTTTCAGCGCAAGTATATCTCTTTGCCATGCACAGCTACAAAATCCCTCCCCCCAAAACTAGTAAACCAACTGTCAACTCAAAAATAATAAGCACAACTCCATGCACTAATGGTCACAAAAAGATACTACACTGGAAACACAAATGCAAAATGATTATATCGTATTATTTGCTTAGTCATACACTTACATTATTTGGAGAAGATGGTCATAGTATTTCCTGTACATTTTTCCTAAAAAGCCATCATCTTATTTAGTCATATAGCGGGAAATCAACATGAAAGTAGTCGTAGACAGGTAGCGGTAGCAGCAGAAGTCATTAGTCTTGATCAGGGCCACGACATCTGCCAGCTTGAGATGAGAACCCTGTGCTCTAGGCCCCAGAGAGAGCATAAATGTGACACTATTGACCGCAGTGCGCTGCTGTAGGTATTAACAGGCAGTCAGGAGTTAAGGAAGGTTCATAGCCTTTTGTGTTTTGGGAGTTTTGAAATATCGTCACCAGTGAGAAATTGCTGAAATGAACTGCAAAATGATTGAAAGCAAACAGAGGCAATGAAATGTATGCGCCAGTGGACAGTTCATATGCAGCAGTTTCAGCACTGATGTCGCAGTTCAAAGTAAAGGACACACTCGGTCACTGGTCAGCCAACTTTTTTTTTCAGCGAGAAAGAGGAAACTCGGACAAATCATGCAAAATCCAATTAAATGAATGTCTTTATTTCTGTACAACATGTTATGACAGGGGGTCTCTCCTCATGCATGACGGTATGAGCGATGGCCATGGTGCACACTATGGCAACTACTCAAATGATATTTCTACACATGATGGGTAGCAGCACTACAAGCAGAAGAAAACCCTACAACCATTGGCTGTCTCTCATTGGCTACTTTAGATACAGATCAAGGTCAGATCAAGGTCAGATCAAATATTTTCTAATTGATAGATTTTCGGGCAGAAACCTAAAGATCCATCAACTTTTGAATAAAATTTAATTAATTTCACGTAATCAATGTTTCGTTTTTATGACAACCACTACACAATGTGTGATAAAAATTGCAACAAAATGCTACACTCTGAATCGGTGAGGTAAATATATTATCAACATTCTGATTAAGTCAACACAAATAAATAGGGTTTTTTCTTCTTCATCATGATACATATATATTATCTAGAGACAATTTTGAGACGTACATACTCATTTTTAAACACAGACTACCATTATTAAAGGTCATTTAAAAAACCAACATATTTTGACCTTGCATAGTTGTACTTTTCATGACAATATTACACCATGTAGATGACCTACACATGACCTACAGATATTCATGTTAGATCTGAGTAATACTCAATGACACTTCCAGTTTACCCTGTGCCAAGAGAAATATACCCACAAATTCATTGCATAAGCTTACACTAAGTTACAGCTGAACTCCACTAAGAAAGTGCTCAAACTTGGCATCATCCCAACACTTAGGGAAAAGAAAACATTTGTAATTTTGTAGGGGCGTCATGATTCACCGATGCATTGATGAATTGTGATTGTACCTCTTGTATCGTGATACGCAATTCTGTCTTTGTGAATCGATTCATAACTTAATTTTAAAATACATATTTAGATTGATTTGTTTTCATAATATTGTTTTCATAATATTCCTGATTTGAACAGGTTATTTCCACTCTTAATGAGTTTTAAAGTTTTTCACAATGATTTTAAGTGTTTAATTACAGACTCATTTGTACTGGATATTTCAAGAAACAACGACCTTCATTATAACATGAATTACTGAAAATCTTCCCAAAGTTCTTTAAAATAGAATTTCGATATGTATTGTATCGTGAGCCTGGTATCGTGATACGTATTGTATCGCAAGATAGACAAATCATGGCACCCCTATCATTTTGTAATATTTTAGTCACAACCACTGGTGGGAGTCAATGAATATGGAGTTGAACATTGCTGTGGAAATCTTTCACCCATTTTGTATCGATTACTGGGAGGAGGCAGTTTGCTGGGTAAAAGTTACTTTAGTTGGTATTTTTTAAATTCTTATTTGTTAAAAAATATATTGAAATAACTTATGTCTCCGATTAAAATGAAACATTTTATACCCCAGTAAACTTTCAGCTTGACTATGTGACAACTTATGAATGAACACCAAATCAATTGAATTCTGACAATTAAAATTTCATTAATTCATACCTTGATTAGAAATATTAATGTTCATAGTTTTTAAAAACTGATATTAATATCCTTACCATACAAGTAAACAATAATCTTTCTTGTAAACATCCTACCTATTAATTCATGGCTATTGTTTCTACACTACTATAGTCTATGAATATGACGCACACACACACATTGCATGCCAGATATATGAAGGGGAGAATTATGAATTGCAAGATAGCTACGGAATTATGCTGCTATTTTGGCACGATACCAATGGAATGAATTTTGAAGTTTTGATTGTGACATAAATTGGAACATGTATTAAGAAAGATCTTTTCATCTGTCCTCAATTTGTTTGCAATTAGCTTGTATGGTCTGGCATGTAATTTGCAATGTTTCAGAAGTAGAAATACCCACAGATGTATAAATATGCTGCCCAAACCAAGACAATGGAAATGAGAGAAAGAGTACACCGAGGTGACAGAAGTAGACATGGTACATTGAAAAATGATCACAGATGCGTCTTTCTTAAAACAAATAATGAAAAGGTGATGAATGTTTTACATGTAGACGTCATAGAACAATGAAAATACCAGACAGTGTAGAAAAATTGTTCTCACAATCATCATCACATTTACACATGAATAAAAAAAACATAGTTGCTACATCCTTGGTTAAGAGCGTAAAAACACTGTGTGTGTGTTAATCTGTACATAGTGGCTGTAACATAGGTCAAGAAAGTAACAATCAACTGTACATATTTCATAACAGAATAATTTACAAACTTGGTAAGACGATTGTAAAAAAAAAAAGAAATCTATTTCATTCACACACACCGCACTCGGATCCAATTGCTATCTGGGAGTTGCAATCATCCATTTTCCACATCAGTGACTCAAGAACGTGAACCAAACCTAGCTAACACACAATTCAACACATACCGAGAAACAGGCCACAAAGTTGTAAGATCAACATCAGCAGTTATCATAAATACACTCATGTGAAACATCAAAATCAAATCAGGACAATTAAAATAACTTATGCATATATTGGTTGTTGTTGTGGTGTCTGGCGTGTTGATCAACAGAGATTGTGGCCTGTCGCTCAGAGGACTGTGGTTAAAAACTCAGTTACCATACAAAATGTATTGCAAAATTGAACGTTAGTCAAAAGTTGGGAAATAACGAACATTCCCGAAGCCTTTTCTTTTTCAAATTCAAAACAATACTATACTTTATTAGTTGATATAGTAACTGCGAGTCGATCTTGACCAATCCATAGCAGGGAGATAATATGTTACACGGCTGACCGAGCTTGGAACTAGGGATGGGAGAAAAGCAAACCCATGAAAACAATGGCATTCACATTGGCGTGCATCAAATACCGCCTTCTGCTTGGCTGAGAAACAGTCATCATAACGGACATATGTACACCAGACCAATATAGAAAGCCCACCAAAGTAGAGGGAAATAAAATTCAGAAGCAGGATGTTTACCATCAGCAAATTTTCTGGCGACGAACTTGAGTGTTTCATCCAGAATAATGACTGGTATGGATATCTTCATCACTGCCATCCACTCGATGAAGTTCAGAGGAGTGATCTGGAAAATCACCTACAAACAAAAGCAGAAAATTAGTTTTTTTATGTTTTTTAAATTGGGGTTTAGAGTTACTTACTAGATGAATAATAAGATAAAAGATACTGCTCTAGAATTCAAAGGGGATAAGAAAGAAATTAATACAAATTAATTCTCAATCAAACTACATCATCTTTTCATGAATAAACATCAATAGAAAAGATTGGAGCAAAATAAATTGACGATATTCATAAGGTTTCTTCCAGTGATTATCAACATTACAGCATTTATCTAAAGACGTAGTATTTGATGCGACACTCACCGACATGAAGTCGATGTACAGGATACAGAAGTGGAGGAACATGGACAGTCCGATAGCGATCATCAGCCACTTGTTGGACCATGGCGGCATCAGTACGAGAGACTGGTTCTCACTCAAGCTGCAAGACAATCACCAGGTTAGAGTGGTCTCCCTTACACAGGCCCACCAATCAAATAGCCAAGCAGTAGCAGTGTAGCATGTCTGCAATAGCAGAGGACTGTGAACATCCAGATTATACTATAACTTATGGTCCATGTGTTTTTACCAAGCATTTTCCAAATGTGGGCGTCATTGAAAATTGGTCAGCTATGAAGCTATAGTGAGTGAATATGGAGTTTAACGTCGCTGCGGGATGAACCTATAGATAACAAACTCATTTTTCAAGTCTTTATGCCAAACCTTGCGACAAACACATCGTAACAATGGGTAGTATAAGAATATTTAGACATGAACGTTCTCTTCTTCTAGTGTGTTTAACATTATCTAATGTAATTAATTCTGTGAATTTGCGGGTAAGATTGAATCAGAGAAATACAGATAAAAGAATACTCTGAATCAATTTGTTTAGGCAACCATGTGGCAATTAAATTTTCATTTTGCACTGCAAGGCTCCGACTTTGTACAACTGGTGTAATCTGGGAACTGTAATCTGGATGCCTCCTAGACAACGACGGAAAAATACTGCGGGAATGTCGACTCGGACGATGACGCTGCAGTGTCTGTTTACCTCACACTCTTTCAGTACGTCACACTGTTGATAAAATCCTATAATAGTGTAGACAAGTGCAACTATTGCTACAGCTTGGATATTTCAGTGTTGAGATTGTTCCAGACAGTAACGAGACAATACAGTATAAACATGGACATTATACCAATATTGTCCACAAACACTGAGTAGTGTGAACGAAAACTTACAATATATTCAATGTACACAGGGAAAGTAACGATAATAAGACTTAAGACAGACTTGGACACTGAATTTACTAATATGTCATCTACTATGCTAATTTCTATATTGAAAGAACACAGCTATAGAAGTTATCAGTATTCAACGCTAAATCCTTCAAATTTTTAATCAACTAATGTCTATTGCAGTGAGCGAGTGAATATGGAGTTTAACGTCGCTGCGGGAATCTTTCACCCATTTGCGACGATGTCTATTGCAGCAACATTGATCGATTGATCGATAATAGCTTTGTAGTTCATGGGCCATGTTTCCGAAGCTGTCATACACGTAACGACATCGTTATGCCTTGGTGGAAGAACATTTCACTCTTTCAGGATCATATTTTCTTTCTCCACAAAGGCTTAATGAAGTTGTTATGAATACGATAGCTTCGAGTACATGGCCCAACTGAAAACAGTTCGTAGTCATACTATAACGTACAAGAATCGTAAAGAATAGGTTAAGAAGTTTGTAAGAATGTTTCAAGAATAGGCACCCAGTGGAATAACCAGATTAGCGATCTATTATATGACAGTCTTGACATAGTTGTCTTTCAATAGAAATTAGTTGTCTTTCAATACAAGTTAACGCGGATGTACAACTAAGATGTCAATAGGAACACTTAACATACAAGATATCACATCTGAAAAGTCACATGATGACTAGCTAGGCAGATCAAAGCATTCTAGCGGTTAATTCACACTCCCTGTTGCGCTGTGCAAGCTAGCTATTCTATGCATTATTAATACCGAATTGCTAATGCAATTAATATACAACACTATTTACAGATGAACGAATCATTCAAGTATCAATAATTACTGTCTACATATGCATATTAGTTTTTTGTCATATTTTAACAATTGATCTAGATTGACAAACATGACTCCAGCCAGTGGCAAATATAAGCCAATTCAGAGTTTCTAATATGCACAGTGAGTGATTGAGTGAATATGGAGCTTAACATCGGAGCGGGAATCTTTCACCCATTTGCGACGATGAATACACGTAGAATACACACACACACATGTCAAAGGTTGGTTGGTTCTAAAGCCACTTTCAAGATTTTTTCACTCACATCATGGCTTGCATTCACATGTACTGCAAAATAAGATGATAAAAACGCATTATTCGCACTACAATATCTCAGTCAGTTGTTCATGCACTTTCGCCTTTGACATGCGCATGCATATTCTGTGCTTATTCGAAACTCGGAGCTGGCTTTAACAATATGCAGTTAACCTTCTCCATCCTGGTGACCACCATAGATGCCATACATCAAGCAGTGCATGTGATCAAACCAGCATGAAGAAGGCTAAGACGACGGCAATTGTTAGTAGAATGACGTACGTACAACATATCTCTACAATCTCGATAAGCAATTTGTAATACAAATTCAGCAATAATTGCAAGAAAAAACAACTATTACTAGTCATACGTTAGTTCTCGACCATGCTATGTATAATATAGTACTACTTATTGTGGTCTTATGTTATGACAAGTGATTCTACATAGAATATTTGGTTAATAGAATCAATAATACTCAATTCCAAAATCCAAAATTCTATGCAAAACAACTTTATTGTTCTGATAATATTTGACACTGAAGCAGCCAATGTAATCTGTGTTAGTAGCATGTAGAAATAAAGCTAAACTGTTGCTGCTAATCTAACAAAATAATTAAGAAAACACGAAGAACAGCAGGTTAAATTTTGATTAAATATCTATGATATACAAGCCACCTCAGTAGGTACTCAATACTGTACATCAGGGTATCGTTTTCTCACAGCCATACTACGAAAACCATAGCACTGTCGTAGTGATCCATTATACCAGATGGTTATGGGGAACTTACGACAGCGCCACCGTCTCATAGTGGATACGAGAGCTTCGAGAAACAGCACCCAGCACACTGCACCAACACGAATGACAGGTTAAACAACTAATCCAGCTACGGCTTAGCACATGCCTCATCTCAATTCATCGTCTAGCAGTTGCAGCTAAGTAATGTTCACCAGCCGGTTCAACTGAACCAGCGATAGCAACACTAATATGCAGCAACTTAAACCAAGCCAAGCAATGTCGAAAACAGAATGAAGAAATAACAAAGCATGGAGCTTGATAATTTTAAAAATATGTCGTCTAGCGATCGTCTCTGTGCTCGTCTCTTACAATCTCTGCAAGATTCTGCCCAAGGACAGAGCATGACATGACAGAGATGTCGAGATACTGCTGTATTAGATAACAACATACAGTTCAGACGTCTCTTCCCACCACCGACAGTTCGCCCACAGTGACTGCAAGGTATCCATCCACCAATAGGCCAGGCCGCCAGCTGTGGTTGCCGACGTCAACAACAATATCAAGAGGCAAGAGGCTAGGTCAGACGAAGAGGCACAAATGCATGCAGGAAGTTTTCAACACACAACAACCTTGTACCACAAAGGGGGGGCTGTCTGGACCAAAAGTTTTAAGACAAATTACAAAAAAAGTGATCGGTCGCGGAATTAGTTTTCTTAAATTCCTATATAGAAATGTTAAAATTTGTTCCATTACGTACTACCCGCTGTGCGATGTCGACAGATAGCTCAGTCCAGTAGCTCCCCTCTGAGTACAAAGAACTACATCAGTTATGTCCATGCAGATGGTAAGCCTATTTGCTGCAGACATTCTGAAAGTTGTGACCTCTTCAGATGCGATACATTTTCCAACTCCCCCATTGTGAAACGAAAAGGTTGTCACGCAACGAACACGCAAACTTCCTGCTACGCGGCCGACTACCGGCACAGTGTCGTTCTGGCCGGACCTCAGCCCCTTACCTGTTGAGTGCGTTGAGCATCTCAATGACCACCAGAGTGGACAAGGCCATCGTCATGGGCTTGGGATGTGAAAACACCTCGCAGTCAATGCCGGCGAACATCTCGTCCTGTGCCAAGCACTGGGCTTGGTGGGTCTGTGGAGGGAGATCTTATTAGCGAGGAGAGAACAGAGTGTTAGAGGAGAGGGTCAGCGCCCGGAGACCAGCAC
>JAUTBR010179864.1:2193-15376 GCA_032361205.1 Pseudorimula midatlantica | reverse complement strand
TATGGATGTGGAAAATAATTATTCATTTCTTTCAATTTACATCTCAAAGGGAAACAATACTTTAGTGAAAAAAACACAGAAAAAATACATCAATCCAATTAGTATATATGCTGTATGTCGTGATCTTCATTTTAACACTTCTTTTCCATTCACAATTTCCTACTCAACATTAACCCCAACAACTGATTACCATGGTTAACTAATGTTTCACTCTCTTCACTAATAAACTTGCTATTGTCACTCAATCTTCTGTACTGATGCAGTCAACCCTAAATAATTTCATCTTATACCAATAGTCAATCCATGGTAAACTCTTGCATACACATGTGGTCAACCCTTGATAATAATGTTGTACTCATTTTATACTGATAATCAACCCTTGCTAAGTTCATTGTACTAATACAGTCAACCATAGATAATCTTAACTTGTACTAATAGTCGGTCTGTAGTAGACTTGTACTCATGGTCAACCCTTGCTGAACTAATCATGTACTGATACATTCAACCAGTGGTAAACTCATAATTATTGTACTGATATTAGTCAACCCTTGATAATCTCATCCTGTACTGATATGTAGTCAATATATTGTAAGTTCATGTTTTTCATGTTTTTACTGATACTGTCAACCCTTGATGAATTCATCTTTTATTGATAGTCAACCCTTGATAAACTCATGCACTGTTTTAGTCAACCCTTTTAAAACTCATTGTACTGATACAGTCAACCCATGATAAGCCCCTATTGTACTATAATCAACTCTTTTTAGACTCATAATTGTACTGATGTAGACAGTGGCCTTGCATGTAACATGCATGAATTGATTAAAGTTTGTTCACCCACATGTTTATGTTTTTGACCACCCTAACCCATCATGATCCCATCTGTTGACCTCAGCCCATCATAGTAACCTTAGCTCATGTCATTGTCCATGTTAACCAAAATTTTAGATTCATATCATTATCGGAATTTCTTTATGTCGTGCAGCCCATAGCTAATGCTAAGAAGTTTGTTTGGCTTACAAAAAATACACATTAGATATGTTTTATGATTTACAGTACATGCTAGTTCAGTAGTTATGAGTTCCAAGTTCTGCATACAGAGCTGTTAGGCTTAAGATTGTAACGGCTGCTGATACTTCTAGATCTACAAATGCTATCATTAACTACCATTAACCCCTCGTTTGCTGTGGTTTTCCACACGAGCCACATGCCAGCCTGTCCCTCTACCTGCCGACAGCTGTGATATTTTGTCTTTCTTTCCTAGCATTTGGCGAAAC
The DNA here is from genome assembly GCA_032361205.1 of Pseudorimula midatlantica. Classification (NCBI taxonomy): domain Eukaryota; kingdom Metazoa; phylum Mollusca; class Gastropoda; order Lepetellida; family Lepetodrilidae; genus Pseudorimula; species Pseudorimula midatlantica. The sequence continues at coordinate 14,099 of JAUTBR010179864.1, read as the reverse complement.
TAGCAGGACAGAGGCCCACTGAGGTTTGTCAGTCCCCAAGAAAATATGGTGGCTCATTTTCGCCATCTTGTCTTCTCGTAATATTGTGGCAAGAAAATGTGATTATGTTAGAGGTTTTCATAGAATACCGTAGTCATGCATGCATAACAAAATAATTAAAATTCATCTTCCCATACTTATTTATTGGTAATCTTGTGGTCTTGGATTTGAAATGTTCACTGTTATTCTCTTAAAGAACTTCTATTTTTTTTCGACATAAAATTAAGAATATTGAAATATTGTAAATGTCTAAATATCCCCCACCAAATTCTAATCTGTAAATGTGTACTTTCATTTTTGTTGTCAAGTTCTGTAATCTTTCAGTTCACCGAACTCTCATAATCATGTTTTCTCGTGCCCAAGAATTACACACTCTTGTTGATGGCCCAGATGAAGCACCATACGGAATGCCTGCTCGACTGCCCCTCTCCATCTTGTCTAATACCACTCACCTCTAGGTCTACTTTGTCTACAGATTGCACTGGGTCCTCTGTATTGCTGCACACAGACCCAGACCGTTGAGACCCAGACCCATCTCGGTGCTTCCTCATTAGCTGGGTTGCGTTCAGTCAACACAGGGCTAAGTAAGCCGCTTAGTTAAACTGGTTCCCTGTCCCATGGATGGTTAATATGACTCTTGAGACAGTGGCTAGTTTTGTAAGCCGCTTTGCAAGCATGTGTGTCATTGAACGCAACCCTGGTGTACTGCTTGTATTACTTAGTATAGCAGTATACTGCAGCGATCAAAAGTAGCCCGGGCCATTCCTCCCAATGATAAAGGTATCCAAAGGGCTAGTAGAATGTCATAACATTTGCTATTTATTTCTCTAATCAGGGCCCGGTTGTATGAAAGTGCCATTAACTAATTATCTCATTAGTCGTTATTCCTGCATTGACTTTCAATGCTAGCATAGTTAATGGAGGTTTAATGACACGTTAACCCTCACTCTGCTGGATTAGGCAAAAGCACTGCTCATTAGAGCATCAAGGGTTGCCTTCAGCAGGGAGAGGGTTAATGGAGCATTAGCGTTTCATACAACCTGGCCCAAGCTAGTAAGTTTCTATCGCTGATACTGATAATATACACCTTTGTTAAACACACATGTTTGGGGGTTCATATTATGTGTTACAAATAATCTTTTATTTGAGTATATTTAAATATTTATCGTTACATGTTGGATGTAGGTGAAAGATTTCCGCTATGACGTAAAACAAAAATTCAGTCACTCACTCATTCATTCAGTTCCAAGGAATATAATTAATTAAGAATGGAGATGCTTTTAGAATATGCAGTATCATGAATACATTGATACTGAATATGTATATTGGATAAAATGAATCGGTATTCGACAGATGAGTAAGATTAGGATACTATCAATTTGGAAAGACTAATATAGCTGTTAGCAGCAGCTTATTGTAGGCAACAAAGAAACTACAATTAGTTGTATAGAAAATAGTGCTTTTCTAGTAGAACCTTTCAACTATCTGGGAAGAGCTCTTATTATATTTTTCACATTATCTTATGCTGGGCCACACATGAGCAGAGCTGTTGGTGGGCTACGTAATTAGCTTACAAGGTTGGTGGACTTCCTGCTAATGGAGGTGCTTAAAACTATAAGATCAATGACTTTCCAATGCTATTATCTCGGTAAATAATTATTGGAATGAAGAAAAAATGCACACAAAAAACCCCAATACAACCAATTTGTTGTTTTGTACTACATGGACAAAATAATGATTTCCACATCTTTGCCCCTTTAATAAACAAAATCTGTCTTATTATATAGCTAGCATGAAACATGTTGAATTAAGGTTACTCCAGGCTAGACTAGCTCACAAGTGACTACGCATAGGCGACCCAGCACGGGAATCAATGTGAAAATAGTGAATGTCTGCTGTTGGTACCATGGTAGTGTTCTAGCAATATGCAGAGCGATACCAGTGCAATCTCATCTCTCTCGTCTTGTCATTAACATCAATGTCCAATACGTATGCTGTTCGCCTGTTGCTCAGAATGATGACTGCAGAGTTGTTCCCTTTTGATGACTGCAGGTATCTCCCTTTGCTGTGGACCCATTCTCCTCCAGATGTATGCATCGACCTGAATGTTTCTATTAGCCTTCGTTTATACCTGACTATTTACTACACTGATTATCTATGTCGGAGTATAGAGATGTATAATGTGGGTGGAATGAAATATAAGCTACATATTCTGTATATCACTGTGATAGATAATGTATGTGAATATGTCGTATATATGATAATAGGCATGTATACTTTACATTAGTAGCAAATTAGGAACAATTGTTCGTCTTTTAAGAATGAATGTTCTAATCAAGATTTAAGTTTGAAATAAGTATCCTTTTCAATTATTCTTAAATTCAAGTTTACGATGCTGATAATCTGAAAATGCCTTATTTATGAGAATCTTATTATATTTATTCATAAGTAATGAATTTGATGGCTAAAACTACTATATTACTGTAGTTGTGTTGATTGTGAGTTTTTTTATCGTATCTAATACTTCAAAAAGTGTATATGACTAAAATTCAGCATGCCATAGAATAGAAACTGTTTGCTTTAGTATATTCATCTCAACTAACTCCAGAGTGTAGCCCTTGTATCTGTAGCCTAGATATCCCTGCACCCATATGGTCCACTCCTATTGGTTGGTAATACTCTGTCGACCAATCAAATCCTTACTCTGATTTAGTCATCGTGACTTATGGGTGAAATATTCCCACTCTGACATAAAACAATCTGATTTAATTGGCAGTCATGGAAAATTTGAATCAAATATTTCTTATAATGAAATGTTAACTAATGAATTATGCATTTATCTAGTGCTACTTATCCAGATTTTGTATCTACTCAAGATAATGGTTTTACATTTCCATACTGTTTTAAATGCAATATTAATAGTTGATCCATAGATATATTTATAGTGTTTATTTAACTATTACACATCCTAGGAGAGAGTATATTGTGTAACAGTATTAACATAGACTAAGAGAAGAGTAGTGTATATATATGTTGTAGTATTTCTGTGCAGGGGTATCTAGAGTGAGTACTGGGTCTACACTCCTGAGGCCATGTTCCCGAAGCTATTGTTTACGCAACGACATCGTTAAGCCTTTGCAGAGGACATTTTAACTCTTTCGTGATCATCAAATTTCCCTTCACGAAAACTTAATGATGTCGTTATGTACACGATAGTTTCGGGAACATGGCCCCTGGAGTTGTCCATGACAGAACCACGTTGTCACTGAATGCTCAGAGGAAATGGACAACGTGCTGAAGATAGCTTCATTGAAGAGCCAATAAATACATTTAACTTAATTATTCGCATACATATAAAAAGAAATATTATTGCTGTATCACTGAGGATTTTCTAATAAGAACTTGATTTTGTGGAATATGTCTGCGGTCATTTGTATTGAAACGTGCACTATACGAGTGTAACATTCTCAAAGAAATTGTTCTGCTATCCCACACTGATTTCACAATGTAACAATTCCTTTCCTGCGAATTAGAAATGTGTAACTTATTTTTATTTTTTCAGGTTTTTCCATGGTCAATTGAGAATCGTTTTCAAAACAAAATCACGTACACAAAGTGATTACATGCGATTGTATTTTGCAGCCGGCCAACACGTCATTAAAGGATTATGGACGCTTCCAGAAAGACGGGGAATTAAAGGTGCTATCCCATATGGACAGCAGAGTGAGAACAAGGTATTACACTACGACATGGGATTCATTCACTGACCAGCTTTAAGATATGTTCATGACTTGCTATCCTGTGAGTTTGGGGCCTTGCTCAATTTCATCCACAGTATTTCATTGGTATGGTGGGGATCAGATTATGGTGGGATTTATCACACATAATTAACTACCTGCTAGAGCAGATGAACTAAAGGAGATAACTCACTTTCCACGGAATAATAATGCTATGAAGCGTAGCTCCTTTCTAGTTCTGTCTGTACTTTCTGTCCGAGATGTGTGCAGTTACAAAGGAGCAACACCGCACAGTGTTCTCGGTGTCTGGGACATGTACCAGTGAAATAGGTGGTGCAAACGGCACAGCACACAATCCAAAATGGCTGCCGCAGCCAATTTACTCTGTGCTGTGCTTGCACATTCCATTCTAAAGAACAGCACATGTACTAGATATGACAGAATGTTAGAAAGGAACACACCCTATGTATGCCTGTAATGGAGAGTTAAGACTCTTTGTAGCGCTAATCAGGGTGTACAATGGAACTGTGGCCCAACTATTCATGATAGGGTCGTATAGTAGTGTAGTCCAGGCATGAATCAGAATGTCCACCATACTATAGCGGGAAATGATGTAAAATGCAACCCTGATCTCCAAAACAGACGCTACCACTGTACTAGCCTACCCTACCCCTTCCAAACCACATTAAAAACAATAACTTGTGTTAGTCTACATTTAAACGCTTGAAGTATTTTATTTCTGTTTTCAAGTCCAGTACCACAGAAACACGTAGTCAATTTCTCGATTAAAATGGCCATCTCCATTAATATATTTGTAGTGCGAAATCTTCAGTTTCTACGTTCAGTTAAAATCTACTGTGTTGTAATTCTAGTCTTGAATGTGTGTGCTGTTATTTATTATAGTAGATGTTTCCATATTGTGTTTCTGAATGCCAGTTGTATGTTCCTGTATTGTAACAAGTGTAAATCAAACTGTTTCCTAGTATTTGTGTTAAAGTGTTATACCCTAATTTATTATTTAGTCAATTACTAGGTTAGAGACTAGTATCATGTTAGGGAATACTCAGCAGATCAAAATTCACACATGACACAATGGCCATATTGAATAATCAAATTTTCGAAAGAAAAATGGCATTTCCTTTCCCCATGAACAATACCTCATCTGGAACTAACAAGTCAATTAAGTGGAAAATTTGGACCTTGGTGATCTAATTTATATCTGATGTTTTGAATGATTACAAATAGTATGTACAATTTGCTCCAGATATTTATATACACATATTTAATTTAATTAATAACTACTTATTTTGTGTTTATTATTCTGAATTCACGGAGTCACTGGTGAAAATCATTGCACACCTATCCCTGGAGCAGATATAAGGATGTTTACATAGCTACCATATATACTCGTGTACAAGCATCCTAAAACTCCCTGTATTGTGTACTTGCACATTTACATCCCAAGCAACTTTATCCATTTTATTACTGTTTTGTTTCTAACATGTTATCAATTTCAAGGTATGCACTCACTTATAAACCCAGTCTGGCTGTCCTTTACCACCCCACATTTTCTTTTCATTTTGATTCCAACTTTTAATGAACCAATACGTCTTTGCTTAGTTGTCACTGTACAGCACGCCTAGTACGAGATGTCGATGTCAACTTCCTCCTTTGTCTATGTGTCTGTATATTAGCATAAGTCTCAGAGTAGACGCTAACAATTGATATAAATTTAACTTCAGCAAAGCGGCTGAGAAAAGGTAAGGTTGACTATATATTCTGACAAATGCAAAATAACCTGTATCAACTTTCTGATCTGTTACTATTGTTTAATGAGCATCATATTAGTTATATTCAACTTTGATAATAGAGAAATAGTGTTATGCAGTTAATCACTCACTTTCACACCATTGTATTTATCGTATCTTTTGACCGTCTGCAAATACTCTGAATATGAGGAGGAAAAGTATAGTGTTCTGTACTCGTTGTTTAATGAGGATGTGTATTAAGGGGCATCCTTTCACGAAGCTCTCATCATATCTACTAATGATTGGGTGATTATAAGGCTTACTGCATCATTCAGCGCTTCGGATGTTGCGGTTTTCCTCCTGCTCTAAACTGACAAGTCGTGATATTAGTGAAAGAATCTAGAAAGCGACTCAAAAACACCAATTATATTAACAACAGCTTATGAGAGCATTGTGGTCTCATATTGGATATGAGAGAGAGCTTTAAGAAACGATACCCTGGAAGTTTTATTAGCATAACAGCAAGACATAAATCCTTCCTCAAATGGTATCATTTGTTGAAGGCAACCGGAGATGTGCTTGTGGCTAATTTAGCAGGGAGTGGGTTAATCTGGGTCGGTGCAAGTTGTACGGAACACAACCTTTTCCTATTTCACATTCACATTGTATACTTCTGTTCTTTTAATTAAAACCATTGACTATGATTTGTGGCATGCTGTGGCTTTCCTTCACGTGTATTCTTGGTTTCCCGTGGATTTCATCCCTCATTTAACATTTTATGCACGCAATATTACAATAGTTATCAGCTTACGGAACAATCTGAATTTCTAAAGTTAGCTAATCATGTTTGTTCCGGTATGGCTGTTTCTATGATATTAATCCATTCACCATCTTCTTTATCCCTGTCTTATAAATCCTCCACCTAATGTATTTATGTTCTTACAAGCATGGTTAAAGCATGTTTGTGGCAGTTACCTTGTAGATTTTAATCAAATGTGTTTTGTATCCTGTTCAGGAAAGTACCATCGGAATATGTTTTGTATTAAAAGTGACACTAATTTCCTGAAGTGAAACAGACACAAAACTTGGTAGAATGTTGCACCATAGATATACTGTATATATCATTTCACCATATTCCTGATTTACCCCAAGATCCAGCTTTTTGTGTCCACTGTTGATGGATATGGCCATTTTGATGTCACATTATTTACCTTATATTGATAATAATCTATGGTGACTATGTGATAATACCCAGATATAGAAAAAAAAAAAAGTGATGTTTTCGTATAATTCAAGATAATTATTTTTTTAGGTGTTATGAATTCAGTCTTTAATTGTTGTTTCTAGTGTTTTTTTCATATTGAGAAAAACAGATTGTTGGTATGCCGATGCCCTTATGACATCCATCTTCCATCTTCTTCAAAATTATGTATTCATCAGTATGGTTTAAACATGTTTATTCAATATTGCTGGTGATGTAATTTCCTATTTTGAATGACCAATTGCTATCCTGATTTTCAAATCTGTTTAACCTCCTGTATGCTGAAGTTGGCTGGAGGTGCTCTGAAGTAAGAATGTTAAAGAGTCTCGACTGTTGTGGAAAGGGAAAACCCTATTGTGTCTGTCGTCCATCCTTCACATGTACAAACAATATATACTGCCTTTTTATTTTCAGCATTAGTGTTCATTATGTTACATTTCGCCAGGCATCACTTGCTAGATAGTATTGATAAACATTTGTAATGTTCAGAATTGTTAAATGGTTGGAAGTTTAACTGAATTTCTTGTTTTAAGCATTTGAACATTAGTTTCTTGGAAGATAGTATTTTTGGAAAGGCTAGTTACATTTATGTACACAAGATAATTTGAGCATATTAACCTTCTCCCTGCTGAAGGCAACCGGAAATGCCCTAATTAGCAGTGCTTTTGCCTAATCCAGCAGGGAGAGTTAATTGCTAAGAGATTAAGTTAAATTTCAATACATGGTTTGTTATTATATTTTGAGAATTACTTTAGATACTAATAATATTAATAATAATGTGCGCACTTATGTTGTGCCAAATCCACGCTCGAAAGCTTGTTCATAGTACGTACTATATTTTTACCGCGGTCAATGGATCAGTGTACTTTCATTTTCTTGTTCATTTCCATAGGGAATATACTCCATTCTGTTTTCATTAGTTCTCATTTTAGTTTTCAAAATCAAGTTCAAACTCCCATTTTCTTTCCTATTACTACTATCAGATTAAAAGGTTTTCATTCAATAACTAGTTTATAACTATAGGCATATCAACAACTGGTCAATTTGACCAGCTAACAATCAAATAGTTGTCCTGTTATGGTTATAATACATTCAAAATAATTTGAGTACTTATTAAGTATGTTAACTGTTAATTAACTTAGCTTGATGTTTATGATTTATAGATTTATTTGACATTTTAATTTACATATTTAATGGACATTTTGTATAAATGAAAATTGAATTGCTTATGTAAATTCACATGATTTGGCCTATTTCCTAATGTTAATTTTACATTGTCAGTATCCTAGAAGAACTCAAATTTATGTTTTTTCTGTTTCAGACATATTTTCCTGTTCGACAAAGTGATGCTGATGTGCAAAGCTCGGGTAAGTGGACAATTAACACTATATCTTGTCAAGTAACATTGTAGGTTACTCTTTATCATTTGACATTTCTTTATAAGCTGGACAACACATTTATTTAGTTTAATTTATGTTACCTTTAGTGAAATATGAAGCTATGTGAATGATATATTATATATAACAATAATAATTTTATGAGGTTATGCTTATTATTTGCATAAAATAGCTGAAATTTTATTTTTAAAATAATTATAATAATATCTTTCTTTGAAAGGCAGAAACCTATATGCAGTCTTATCTTGGGTTGGCCTATTTAATTTCTTCATAAAACACCTAGCGGTAAAACAAAGCCTCTAATGTGATAGACCAACACAATCATAATAGGATGCATTGTTTGCATATCAGAGTGCAGTTAACATGGTTATAATCCTTGGTTCGTGACTACCAATCACTTCACACAGGTTTACTGCAATACTCGGTGCTACAGAGTTATATGCCTGTCATAAAAACAAACCCTCTGTTCCGTGGAAAGATAGTAGCGCTACTAGAGTCATCTCCCATACATTAAGAGAATTACGACTTTCGTAGCGCTATGATCGTTCTGTGGGACATGACCCTGGATAGGAGGAAAACAATCATGAAAAGGGTTTTATTGCTATATTTCTGTGCTTGGTCACTATGAACTGTTTATGAATTTATCACTTTCTTAGATGTGACGAAATATAGACATTATCACAATAACACAATAATTGATGTTGGTACGACTATTGAATGGGGTTCTCGTGTATGAAATGGCATAACACAAAGGTACCTTTTACTCCAACTATTGGCCATATAAAATAATATTGATAGAAATGGAGTTGCAGTTACCTTGGAGCGTATTCTATTCAACACTATCTACACTAGGGTGATGGTCACGGTTAAGCCGTTTGATACAGGATAGCCCAGCGCAATTGGGTCCGATTCTGTCCATCATGTTCAGTTAGTGCCTAATTAATTTGGTCCATCTAATGCCAACTGTCACTACACATTCTAAATTACTACCAGATATATTATGTTCTATATAATGTATGTTTTACCATGGTTGGCTGTAATTTGGTTGGTTGTTCTGTAATGTTTTCTACCAAGTATTTATTTTTCACTCTGAATATAATTTCCACTTACTTTGTACCTTACTCAAGTGTGTGTCTTTGGTTTTAAGTAGTAAGGTATTATAATCTTAATTCATTTATTAAAATGTTTAAACCAAATGTAAAACACAGGAATGTATGGTTGATAATTTATCATCACTCAGAAAATCAGGAATAGAGAATTACCTATGTTTATTTACAAATACATAATGCACCATAGGAGAATTAATATATGGCACATTTATGTTACTAGAATAGTTAAAGTGAACAAGTTAGGAAATACTGTCGCAATATGCACAGGTGACTTACGTATCATGGCTATATCATCACATATGGGTGAAAGATTCCGGCGGTGACGTAAAACAATAACTCACTCATTTATTACTAAAGTATGCATGGACCGTGGTGAATGCTTGTCTGTATGCAAATCTTGTTGGCAGTCATAGAAAGTCTATCACTAGTTTGTAAATATATGTAGAGGATATATCCTGAATTCAGTGAATTGAAGCAGTAATGCTGATTTACGTGATTTGATCATGGTAGATCTATTGTAACTTTGTATTTATTGAACATACTATAATAATCAACTAACCATTTTCACTGAACATCTAATTAACCCTATTGCGTATGTCTCCTACATATTTGTAAACTGTGATAGGTAGCTCCATATGTATCTTATAATGTAATTTTTAGATGTTAGTTTCTTTCACAATTATGTGTAGCAATGTTCAAATAGTGTTAGTACACAATTAAGTAACCTATTAGTTTCGTCTTGTTTTGTCATGAATATATTTTATGTTATCTGTTATTGTGTCGTCTCACTACCAAGTCCAAGTCATACACAGACATTTAGGAAAGATATTGATACTGTAGTCTGGTTGTTTCAATTTAATTTTGGTGTAAAAGTTTAAAATAGGGAGGTTTTTGAAAATAGTTTTTCTGAATGTAATAATGCATGCATAAGTTCATTTATAATTTCAATTTAAAATGCTATAGTTGTTCTGTTGAGAAATATAGTGACTAAATAACTTTTTATTGAAAAAACCCTCCAAACAACAAAACTTGCGAGTCACAAGGAGTCTGTATTAGTATTTCATAAATAATTTCATAAACAACTGTGGAAGTAAACCGATCATTGTTATTCTCATTGTCCATGCACATTCATTAATGCATTCCATTGTAAAACCCTGGTAGATCCATCATCATCATCATCAATCTACTTGTATTAAATTCACCACTTTACATAGCACAGCATCTCTGGTTCGAGGCATCAGAAATCCAATGGAAATCACGTACCTAGTTGTCTTCAGACTATTTCAAGAAATTCTGACGTTTCCATTGGCAATGCCAAGCGCTTGAAATTCGAGATGTTTTGCTGTGTTCAATATTGCTTGTTCATGTTCATCAAATCACATTGTCACCCTTATTTGTTTGTGCTCTACTAGATGGTGGAGAAATTCCTATGGGTAAGATCTTGTCACTTTGTCCTTCCCGACACCCATGCTCTACCAGCAGCAAGCAACATCACTCTGCAGGCCAGACTCATGCATCTTTGCAGCTCAAACTTTGGCAGATGTTGGCATCTTTTTTTGTTGTTGCTTTTTTTTGTTGTTGCTTTGATTTTAATTTAGAAATAGTGAGTTCAAAACCTAAATTAATATTTGTTTCCTTATGTTAGAAAAGATGATTTATTTTATTTCTTAGACATATATCACATGCTTTATTTCCTTGCTATAATAAACTATGATTTTATTTTGTTTAATTTAACTTGCTTGTCCCAGAAGGGGTGTAATAGATAATGAGTCATCCTTTAACCATGTGTTGCTCTTATTGGTGTGTATTTAGAACTGGGACTAGCTTTAATCCTCTCAATAGTAATAAAGCACAAGGTATGGTATATTTTGTATTCATTTCAACCTCAAGTACCAAATTTCAGAGTAGCATAAATAATGTAGTTGTTACCAGTATATTTCACTATATATTTCTAAGTTATTATTTTCAACTACTGCCAACGACTTTGCCGCATTGAGTGCAGACATGTTGCTTGTTTTGACCTCCTCTATGCTGATGTCTCGTGTGTCCAGTGTCGTGAGTGGACCGCCGGTCGGCTCTCAGTTTGCATGCACTGTGTATAGATGATGTACATGTATGTCAGCATGCTGTATCGCATTGAGAGTCATGGTGTCACCTGGGTCCACAGCCTGGGTCCACTGACCGGGTCCAATCATTGCATTCATCCCTGCATGTTGTGGCTAGTACATGTATATATGCACCCATGACAAATTAGTTAAAGTCTATGCATATCTCAGAAAAAATCAGCATTGTCGTAATGTAACAAGATTAATTAACTGTGATCTATTTTAATGATAACTCTGATCACATGGTATTTTGTTCTGTTAATTGAAGCATATTGTGATTGACATTGTAATTAAATGTAGGATTAATAGCACTATCACTTTATTAAACACATCAAATAATATTGTTTAAATAAGTACATTTATTGCAATTTTACAATTTTGTTTAGTAGGCATAGACTAAACCATGTAATTAGTACCTACAAACTGAATAGTCACGATTGCATTCAAAGAAAGTACACTTTATAATTACACTTAACAATATGGTGTTGCTATGCACAGTAAATTGCTATT
>JAUTBR010179642.1:0-15393 GCA_032361205.1 Pseudorimula midatlantica | reverse complement strand
ATTTACAATTGGAATTTTGATTTGAAATTTAAGGAAAATGTAGATTATTATCCTAAATATTAGAAAATAAACCTAACTCATTTTTTTCGAAAAGTGGACTTAGAACAACGTGGTTCTCAGCTGACGACAAGTTCAGATGTTTCGCAGACCAATGACCTTTGACTTCATTGGTATGGTGAAGATGCCATTTCTTAAATGTTTCACATTTCTTCTATGCTGTCGCGGTTATTTATAATAGGTAGTCAGACATGTAGTTTCCTACATGCGGATATGCAGGCAAATCCAAAACAATTTCCTAGGCAGTTTTACTTTTTAAAATTTGTTTAAAACCCTTTCCATGCTGAAGACATCCAGATATTATACCCTAAATAGCTGTACCTGTGCATAATTCAGCAGGGAGAGGGTTAAACAAAACATTAATATAGCAGACTTTAAGTACTAGCGAATTCACATTAACACAACCATAGATAAGCTCCTGATACTAGTGATACCGTAGTGGATTATAGCTGTCATTGTCTGGTATTCATGTAATGGACTTAATGAAATGTAGTTCTGATGTGTCAATCTTCTGTGTATTTCTTGATGGTGTAGAAAATGAAAGTACCATCCCTGTTTAGTATTCCTTGAAATATAAGTTAATAACAGATATTTATTTTCCTGTATCTTCATAAATGTTAATATTAATTGAATGATTTCAATAACGTTACATTGATTCAGTCGTTTTGTTTGATTTTAATTCAGCATGAAAATTCTCTATAGCAATAGATTCATTCTGTAATTACGTTAGTGGTTTCGGATTTTCCATTTGTAATTACGTTAGTGGTTATAGATTTCCCTTTCGTTAAGTCTGATCTGATTGGATTAGGTTAGGGATTACTCAATATTCTAGACCAATCATATGAAGTATTTGGACAGGAAACTTGCCGCAAGATTGCATAACAACTAATTAATTGAATATATTTTACCAAATAGATTAGAATCGTCTTATAACATGTTTTACCAACTATGTTTGAATTAAATAATTGTGTTGTACCAGATGTATGTAAAGATATAGCATAATAACAAATTGCCTAACTTGTAACACCTGATTGTGCTCAAGGCGAATATTACTGTTCCAGTTCAAAATAGTTATTAACAAAATTATGAATTGTCAATGTGTATTTTAAATCAAATGTATGAATAAGATTTGTTTCTGTTCTTAATTTTTTTAACAATTTATATGCAATTATTTTTATTCATCTTGAAACTAATAAAGTGCCTTTCGTCTTTCAGAACTCCATTCGGCACAACCTGTCGCTGCACAGCCGTTTCATGCGCATCCAGAACGAGGGCACGGGGAAGAGCTCGTGGTGGGTGATCAACCCCGACGCCAAGCCGGGGAAGACGCCACGGCGGCGCGCGGGCAGCATGGAGACCAAGTCGTACGACAAGAAGCGCGGCCGCGTCAAGAAGAAGGTGGAGGCTCTACGAGCGGCTCTGGAGGCCGGAGGCAGTCCGTCCTCCAACTCTGACGACTTCCTGGACACCACGTTCGGCTTCGACTTCCGGCCACGTGCCAGCTCCAATGCCAGCAGCTGCGGTAGACTTTCGCCCATCCAGGCGGCGGTGGAGCCGGACCTGCACGACAACCAGGTGCCACCCATGTCCCCGATACCCTGGGGGCCGGAGATGGACTCTGGGAATTACTACAGTTCCGACGGCTTCACCGACCAGTTGGTGGACACTCTAGTAGACAGTATGAAGCTAGGTTCTGACAATTTAGAAATGGTGGGAAACGGCCTGCAAGAGCAGTTCATGCACAACGGTTCGAACAATGATTTGACTATGTCTGATTACAATCAAAATGGAAGTTACAGTCAAAACGGAAGTTACAACGGCCAGTTTACCAACCTCCCCGCCCCGCCTCCTTACCCCGAGCCTCTGCAACGTAGTGCCCAGTCCCCGGTCCAGCCACCCGCGAGCCAGCCAGTAATTACCAACCTGGAGCGCATGGCGATGACCAACAGCCGACTAAGCAATATGGGACTGCGTCAGAGTCTGTACGGACAGGACCTGTACCCGCAAGACGGCGGGATGACCTCCGACCTGACGCAGCTGAACTCGGCCAACCAGCTGTCGGTGAACACACAGCAGCAGCAGATGACGTCTCCGTCGCGATCTCCCCAGCAGGGCAGTCCTATAGGCTACGGAAGCGCGTTCAGTCCGAGCGTGTCCCCGCAGCCCCACCCAGTGCAGCCACGCCAGCTCTCCCCCCAGCCCCGGCAGCTGTCCCCGCAGCAAGCCCCAGTGTCTCCGGCCATCGGGTCTGCCGTGGCCGCGCCACCTCGCTCGTCCGTGCTACAGCAGATCCCTTCCAACGACTCCATCCTGCGGGCGGCGCTCACGCAGGGCGGGGCGCTCAACTTCGACCTCCCCCCAGCCGTCGTAACCACCACAACAGCCCCCAGTCACACACAGTTTGCTCCGATGAATATGCCTTACACGCGGCCCCAGATGAACGGGCCCGTGTCCACGACGGGGAACCACATCAACGTCGTCGCTGACACCAACATGGACGACATTACTGTCACGCAGCTGGGGCCGCCTCAACAACTCAACAACCATAGCAGCCAAACAACGTCTCTACCAGCAGGAACTTTTGAGAACGGCAACACCAACGGGCCCAGTCCAGGCACAGAAGAGGTGCCTATCGATATCGACGTGGAAAGCTTGATATACGGATTAGACTGTGACCTCGATTCAATCATCAAACACGAATTGACTCTAGAAGGCAGGCTGGACTTCAACTTTGACGGAAGCACAAATGTACCTTTAGCGACCAACAAGAATACAGTTTGATGATAATTCGTTAGATTTGTGTGTTATGACCGTCATTATAATTAGTGCTGTAACTGTTTATGATTCGTGATGACGTGCAAGCAACCCAATGTGCTTGTATGGTTTCAAGCAATTGTAGATTTTATGGTTCTTTGACAGGGCAGGGATATTTCTATATAGGGCAGCAAGTCTACTTCACTGGCATGCACAGAGCAGGAAAACCTTGGATGACCACTAACAGATGGGACAATGGCCCAGTCGTAACCGAAACCAAAAGAAATAATTTGAAAATAACAACTGCTTTGTGTTTGGAACTCAAAATGCTCTATAGGAAGAGTCGTACATATATAATGCTGTGTCAGATCTATAACGCGTGTACAATAAGTCTGTCTGTCCGTCTGTCTGTCTGTCTGCTGCCTTCCGCGCACAGCTTGAGAAAGTCAATGTGGATGCTGTCTCGATGTGGTTGTAATATTTTCACTGTGTTGCTGATCGCGGTCCTGACTGCTGTTAAACAGTGCTGCCAAGTGCCAGAACTCAACTGTGTTTAACCTTAGTGTGATATAGCTGGGGAAAGGCATTATTTTACGACATGTTGTTTCTCTTGTGTATCTAGACATGTGTACATATACGTCGTTTTCTTCTTCTCCCTTTTTTTTTCTGTTTTTTTTTTTAATGCCACTGACAGACAACACTACATGTGGGATATGATTAATTATATCCTCATGATTCATAATCTCCTCATTGTTGATTTCACCTTCTTCATAATATTGCAGTTGATATGAAGTATGTTATGGATGTTTTACTGGATTTTGTCTTGCGTTACTAGAGACTCGAGACTGAAGGCGTGGAAATAGATGCCGTCGTGATTGCTAGCAAGTTACAACTTTCAGGTCATGGCTCGATACTTTTAGTGTCATCGACATTGACGTTCCAGAAGCTGGAATCTTATCAAGATAAATCTTCAAAAGTTTGTAAGTGGTCACAGTAAATACAGTATTCATGAAACGTCTTGGCCAGTAGCAAATTTGTTTTTTTTTACTTGTTAATATGTCATTACGTACTTTGAATTTGTGGAACCTTGGGGGATCTACTTTTATGTATCGCAGGAGCCAGAGAATATTGTGATTTGATATCTGTCTCGATTTTAGAGTAGAAATATGATGGAACATGAATGACTATTACATTTCTTGACTATATTTTTATAACTTTTCAAAAAAGATTGTTATGAACGTTGACATCTACGCATAGGTACCATTGGTGATCATCATCATCAGTACAAATGAAAACTAGTCCTTGTCGAAAGACGTTGGAGGGAATTGTTTTCAATTTTTTTTATCAATTGTACATATTTTGGAAAATTGCATCTACAATGTAAATTTTGAATGGAAAAAAATATGGAGTGGGAGGGGGGGGGTGGTGGTATTTCTTCGGGAAATTTGCTTTGGCATACAATGTTAAAAGAAAAAGTACCCAAAAAATGAAAACTAATTATTTTCAATGTCTTTGACAAGGATAAGTTAAAAGTCTGCTTTAATCACTGGTCAGCTTTGGTGCTGTATTATCACAGTCTGTGTTCTACAACATGTCCAATGTATGGTGTATAGAGTACTGTCAGTCCTGTCGCAGCCATCCAAGGTCAAGGTCATTTAAAGTTTGTTTTAAAGGTCCAGTGCTGATGACTAGTGTTGAAAGTTGTTATAGAATGTTGTCAAGGTATCAAATTTGGATTTGTTGATGAAAAGTCGTCGCGGTTATTGTTACACAAGAGGCCTGAAAATTATCAATCTAGACAATTTTACTGTTTTGGTGCATATTATGAAACGGAACATGTCGTCCAAACCCAACATATTTTCACGTACCAAAAAAATACTTAGCATTCTAAATGTTTATACATATCATTTGTTGTTCTTGTTATGGTGCAGCATGGCAACATTATCTTGTAAGTGTCTGAGAATATACAGTAGGTATCCTGTGACAAGATTCTTCTGACATATTTATTCTCTGCGTCTGTGTAGGTTGCGGTCACCGTGTCCTCAAACAATTGTAAGCATCATAAATATGCAGAGGTGTGGCTTTGAGTTATACATTGTGTCTAGTTAGTGTCCCAGCCGTTAAAGGTCATTCTGAAGCGTAATTGTAAAACATTTATACTTTTACTGCTTCGCACCTTGCTATTCTGACCAGGGTCCCGATTCTACGAAACTGTTATAGCGCTATTAGAGTCGTAACTTTGTATGACATTAATGATGCTACGAGCCTCGTAGTGCTAAGATTGTTCCACGGAATGTGAACCATATTTTCCAATCATTGAAATTGTCATCTAATTTTTAATTGGAATTTGATAGTCCCCTTATTTCTCAATTAACTGACATCTTCTACCAAGACAGCTATGGTCCACATGAATTTTCTAATTGCTATGACTTTTTCAAGATCAAGGTCATAAAGGATACGTTTAATATTGCGAATGTTTTTAAAGTGACGTCTAATGAGCATATTCACTGTTGAATCGCCTTGTTACATAGACAGTACTCTCAAGGTATCGGTGCAGTTCTTTAAATAGACATAATACTCGGGTGGCATTGGATGGCTTAGTGTGGCAACCTTGGCACTCTTTTAACGAAGCTCTCTTATCCGCCAATAGACCGGGCTCTCGAGTTTGAGATTTTGCTCTGTAGAGATTTCTCCCATTGACTCATTGCTGTAACTTTGAGTCAAATTTCAGCTCGGTTTGAGTTTTTACTCAAGTTATAGCACCGAGTCAATTGGGGAAATCTCTGCTGAGAAGAAAATTAGTAAAACTCAAGTTTGTTTTGAGCAATCGGGGCCAGAGCACTCTGGTATCCGCTAAGAGGCAATAGCGCTCTCGTATCTACATTTCTTGCTGATCACAATGATTGAATTCCTCTCCTGTGTGAAAGGGTACAACTCTGAGATAGGATCATCACCAGTCTCGGCCATGGACTATACCATGGCCACACTTGGAGGTAGTTACTTGGAGCTGTGAGCTTTGCTCTCTTGCTAAAGCTCTTGATGGATACAAGAGCTTTGTGAAAAGTGTTCCTTGGTCAACACAATTCTGAAATGGTTTCTGATAAGATTTGTGTTGAAATTTTCTCGCAGATTAGCAATACGTTGGATTTGTGCCAAGAAGAGAAGTGTGGTTTTACAGCAGACTTTGCTCTCAAATTATGAATACATGCTGTTCCATAATATATGAATTATATATATATTTGTATTGTTTGCCAAATATTGTTAAATATGCATTTAAGTTTAAAAACGTTAATGTTTCTGACTAAACCCTGTTACCTCATCATCATGTCATTGACATACTTATGCCATAATGTCATGTAGTAGTTAACACTGGTCACTACCTGGTTAGCTGCCTTGCTGTTAGTCATATGTGAACTGTAATGCCCACACACTAAATGACACACTGTTAGAATAATAATAAAATAATAATAAACATATTTATTAAGTGCTAGTGTACTGTCATTAAATTATTTTTAATTCTTTAATTAAATATATTGATATTGAATAATTTGAAATTGTACTCCTATTATTATTCATTAATATCATATTAAATGTATTTAAAAGGAATGTTAAGTACATGTAATAACATTATTGTGAAATATTGTGTCGGCATTACTAGTTCAGCTGTCCCAATCAAATATCATAATTTCCTACACTGAGCTAGTTGCTTGAATTTCACGAAGCCTACATCCAGTTCTAATTATTGTTGAATTTATCCAATTAATGTTGAGTCCACGAAGGCCTGACTAAAATTTAACTTTTAATAGAAAATTGCAAAATGAGAACTAGTCTTTATCATATCTTGTCTTTACACGCTCTCACTGCAGGCCTGCGAACGGAGAAACTCGTTAGGAAAATGTAAGGAAGGTATTAATGAGATGATTTGTATTGATTACAGTTAGTTATCATGGTTACCAGACATGATGGTAATGGATCCACGTAACGGATCCACAATGAGGATCCGCGAGTTATTCAAGCAGCTCTCAGCCAGGTGTCTATTCTTGGTTACAGAACTCATCTCCATTGATTTAATACACTTCCTCAATCCTCATCTCTCTCTCTCTCTAATAAATCTGAAGACTTTGTTCGTTGATTTATCCATTGTATACATGTGTATGTATATAAGATGTACATTTTTATTGAAGTTGATTTTCATGCAGCTTATATAAATTCTCTCTTAATTCTTTCAATGGTGGATCAGTTTCCATGACTTTTTGCTACCATCCTCGGATTGGAAGTTTTGAAAAGAAAAAAAAAGAGAAGAAAGTGAGAGCATATTATTAATAAATAATATCTCTATTATAAATATATATATATATAGTTTGTTATTTAATCAAAGAGATCTACTCGGATGTTTTGCACCCCTAGTGTAGACGCTCTAGTTACATCGGCTGTTAAATGTTTACGGTTTGTTTTGTAAATAATCCCCAAATTAGTGCTAATTGTACCTAACTACATCTGCAAAGTGCTGTACTATGTACATGATAATTTGTTTGTTTCTTCACTATTGGACATGGATGTGCTAATGTAGCAGCTCTGAATCTATGGTGCCAATGATTTATATATATGTATTATTATGTATGCACATAGAGGCTACGATTTATTTGGATATTTTGTTTTAATTGTTATAATGATATTCATACAATGGTTCCCACCGGGAGACTGTCGTCATAATAGTAGTTGTTAAGTTAACCCCCTGCCTGCTGAATACAGCATCCTCAGTTGTCTTTGGCAGGAAGGGGGTTAATACAAAAAGTCTGACAATCTGAGAAATATTGTGAAATTTCAGCAAACTTCCAGGGAAACTCGATAATTGTGGAAAATTATATATTTAATTGTCTCAGTTGAAGAAGTTTCCTTGAATTATTAGTTTTCTCAGTTTTATGTTTGTGAGTTCAATCTAAATTCACAGAGAAATTCATGACATTTCATTCCAAGGTAGTCCGATAGTAGGAACCATGATTATGATGAGATTTCATGTTGATTCTGAACATTAGTTTGTTAGGACCATATGTTTATTATGCATTGCAGGAGATAGATCCCATGAATTGATGAGTCGATGCATTCAGTTTCGTTGCCATCATTACAGGCCTCCGATTTGAGGAACGTGTCGTACTGTAATCCGGTCCTAAATCAGTGTCCTCCATGCTTATACTATAGCAGGAAGTGACGTAATCCTCTATTTAAGCCCAGACTACCTGTACGACTAGTTCTTGAAACTCAGTTCATGTTCAAGCAGGCCTAAAAGTTAAACATTTTAACAAGGAGCCAAATGGCTTCTGCAGAGCCAAAAATACTGAAAATAAGTGAAATATTGGTTGCCAAATACAACATTAAGTCGCCATGGCTCCCAAATTGGTTGCTAAATTGAGTTCTGCTTGTCAAGTAATTAAATCGTGGGTCGATTCGGATAGCATAAAAATTTAATATCACGAAACTGAAAATAAGTGAAATATTGGTTGCCAAATACAACATTAAGTCGCCATGGCTCCCAAATTGGTTGCTAAATTGAGTCCTGCTTGTCAAGTAATTAAATCGTGGGTCGAGTCAGATAGCATAAAAATTGAATATCACGAAACTGATGTTCAAAGTTTGAATCTTTCTCAGAGCCCAAAAAAGTATTATTCTTTCCATTGAGAAGAGTTCCATTGCAAAATCGGCAAGAAGATAAAACTAAAGATGGCCGAGTCGTGATTAATTGCTGTTTTTATAATGTATGTTGAATTATGCTAGCAGTGTGTTGATATCAGCAGCAAGTTTGAAGATCTCAGTTGTAATATCATTATGTTTGAATATAAGTTTTTTTTTAATTATCTGAAGTAAATGATCCTATGTTTGAGAATGATATTGTTGTATAATGAACAGAAGAAGTAAGTTAAATGTGTTGTCTGTAATGATGACTCTTAGTTAAAAGTCTATTCACAGTTACTATTGAAAAAGTGCCACATTAATGAATGAAATAGAAATATACTTTTGTAAATAACTTGTACAGAAGTATTTAATCAATAATTATAATTTTTCCACCTAAAACAATTGTATTATTCTTTATTTTACTGCAAGATTACTATTTAAAGTTACAGAGAAAATTCCATATTTCTGATTTATGACAATACTAACTCTAAATTTATTATTTTCAAAATTGATGAAATTTAGTGGATGAGATTTGTTACCTATTGCAAAATGCTTATGTCATAAGCCCCTTATGTAAAAGCTTGTTTGCACCATCATATCTACTCTGTTATTATCTCAGGTCAACAATTTGCCTTCTGAAAGAGCTATAGATTACCATGTTTAGTTACATTGTTATTGAAAGATTCATGTTTTCCTCATCCAAGACTGATAATGTGATAGGTACTTATTATCTAGTGCCTTGTAATATGTGTGTTACATTTTACAATTCATTTAGTTAGGACAAAAATACAAATTTTAGTTATATAGCCTTTGTGCACCTTTTAGTATTGGACGGTATATATGACACCATTTCACTACAAGCTCACATCCTATGTTCATGGGATGTTAATCATTTTATAGTTAGAACAAAAAGGTATATTTTAACACCAGTTGAAATTTTAAATTTTGATTTGAAACATATTACCAGTTTCCATTATTTTCTCTCCTTTTTTTTTTAAACAGAAAATTATATCTAGATTAACACAAATGTCCAATGACCATTAGATTATATAGCGCAGTATGAGGAACATATATATTTTTTTGTGCAGATTGTATATGATGAATTGTTTCAGTTCAGTTTGGGGGATTGTTCAGTTGGGTGTAATGTGGCATGTTTTAACCTGTAGAGATCCTCTCATTTCCCTGTAGAATCCTCCATATTCACAGTATGCATGTCAGTATGTCACCATTGGAAGTAAGAAGGACTTGACAATGCCCGATGTTTCTGACATGAACGTAGAATGCAGTATACAACAATAGTAAGATCTCCGTCACCTGTCAATAGACTCGATACAAAGCGAGACCATTGGCACAACACTGATGTTTCTTTGTCACCCCTGATCTATATGTCCAGTGTAATTTCTTGGGGTCGCCTGCACGAAGCAATCCTTGAAAGTTTTACATGTTTCTGAGAGCTTGCGTATGATCCTAACGGTGGTTTTAACCTGGAAATCATATATTGGAAAATACAGGTTGCAGCCGTCGCGGGATTACGAGAAGGAATTTTCACTTTTGACAGTGTTATGTTGAAGTTTGCTTTGTGCAGGTGAGTCCAATGGTCTATGATTCGCTGAAACATGCTAACTGTACATTGTATTTCTGCCATCATTTGGACAATGTAGTGCTATTTGTAGTGTTCTGATAATAACAGATTTAGGAACAGCTCCCGCCAACTTCCATTGTCCTAGAGTCAGTCCAGTTGTATTGCAGACAGAAACATATCAACATTGTTCTCGCTTGTTGTTTTATTGTCACATGCTCATTAAACTCCTAAAATGATATTGTGAAGTCTGTGCTTTGTTGCTGTATGATGAGTGACCAGGCAAGGAAGACTGGACAAAGTGTAGCACTCTACAGACAAAGTGGCGCCAACACTTGGACTTCACCTATAAACGTTACCAATACACATCACCAACACACATAACACCACACATGTACTTGTACCCAGTCCCTTTCTATTGTGAATAAAATATGTTTAAACACCACATATCCCAATAAATGTTACCAATACACATTACCAAAACACATTACCAACACACATGGGGCGGGATGTAGCGCAGTGGTAGAACGTTGGACTGTGGAGCCAAAGGTTCCAGGTTCAAATCCCGTCCCATGGGGCCCGGCATTAATATGTATACGCGATATTGATAGGATGCACTGACTGTAGAGTGGCAATGCAGTTATCATCCTTGGTCTTGTCAGTACCAGCCGGTGCTCGCAGGTTTACTGCAACATTCAGCGCTATGGATGTTGTGGGTTTCCTCCTGCCCTAAACTGACAAGTCGTGATATTAGTAAAATATTCTAGAAAGCAACTTTAAAAGCCAATACAAAAAAAACCCCACCACACATACCAATACATGTTACCAATACACATTACCAACACATAACACCACACATTACCAATACATGTTACCAATACACATAACAATAGAGAACAACAACAAGCAGGAAGTCGCATATCGGGCGGCCAACATGTCCACTGGAATGGATCGTATCCTACCAATATCTACGGATCATGGTTCAATTTCCACAGTATGTGCATTATGTGTTTGTACGCATTTAAACATCGCAATTAATTATTTCATTCCATTCCTCAAATGCACATTGATCTAATATAAATACATGTATATGTGAAGCACTGGTACAATAGTTTACGGTTAAGCTGCGTCTACACTATCAACATTTCGGCAACATGTTGGGATATATGTTGCGACACATGTTGCGATACATGAATTTAGGCCCCGTCTACACTATGAACAATCTCGGCAACAGGTTAGGATACATGTTGCGATACATGTTGCCGAACGTTTTGCCCCGTCTACACTATCAACATTTGGGACACACGGTGTCGGATTACAAATGTTGCCGAAATGTTGTCGAAATGTTGGTAGTGTAGACGGGCCTTTAGGCTTATTAGAGGCGAATGTGGTGAATCTGTGGACAATCTGCAAACATGTGCATCAAGGTACAGGAGACAGTTTCGTATCCTCCCTATAAAAATGAAGAAGTAGTAGTTTAGATTTGCCTAGATGAAAGCATTCACTTCGTCTGGTTCACGGATGTTTAGTGTAGTCAGAGCTTGTTCCAGAGGTATTGGCCTGCAGCTTGGAATGATCAATGATCGAACAACTTTGAGCCGGACATCGCATGATCTGGATAGGCTGGTCTTCCTGTACTCATAGAGAGCGACTTGGAACAAAGCATAAAGAACCCCACTTCAAGAACACTTGCAGTCGTTGCCACGGTAATCACAACTTCTAAGTATTCATCTAGCAACCAATGCAGGACCATGAGTAGACCCTATGTACGGACGTACCCTTTAAAATAGTTTTGGATAGTACCATGCTATGTGGCATATGATAGGACCGTGTTGTATAGGATAGTACCATGATATGCGGTAAAGGATAGGACTGCTATATGGCATAGAATAGGACCGTGTTATATGGCATAGCATAGGACCGTGCTATATAATAGTACCCTGTTATATGGTATAGGATAGGACCGGGCTATATGGTATAGCAGATATATCCAGTAGTATTATATCCCGTGTGTTACTTATTATGATACTAGTAGTAGGATAAATGCAATTGCATGTTTACCTGGGTATGACCTAGCTGATGACGTTTCGAATATAATTGTAAGCTGAGGCCTGTATCTAATACCGGTATATAAGATATTCAACAGAAATGGGCAACGATCTCAATGGTAACTGATGCTGTGTATCCTTTTGGTTCTTGTCAAATGCGTTTCGTGCCAATTATTTTCGATTTTCAATGATTTTCTTTATGATTTCTTGGTGCCAATTCTTTAAAATATCTGTAATATAGAAAGAATTGGCACGAAACATCTTTGGCAAGGAATATGTATCCTCTGTACCGACCCAGCCATCTATATTCAGTGACTGGAAACCAAACATATCCCAGAAAAACAAGTGGTGCGTTTTCATAGTCTTTCAGTATGCATAGAACATAGAAAATAGTTCTTTTCATGTCAGGATCGTCTAGGAATTCGAGGACTATCATGATACTAGTAGTTGAAGAATCACAGCTACAGGTTTTCTTAGTTCTACTTTTAGCCAGCTTAATGGTATATAATAGTCAGGCGGTTTTAAAGGCATAATGTCACAGATATTTATGGTTGTTTGGAACTAGTTCTTATAGTACAACTGCAAAATGCATTCACTTGACATACATAAAATCATGTTTGTACTTCCAAAAACCTTTCCACCGCTGTTTGGTAGACAAATATCTACAACCTGAATATGGTCGTATTTGCTTCATTATGTCAATGCAAGAGAACATAACTCAGTTGTACAACTTAAACATATATAATACGCACAGGCAATGTTTTTTCGCAATTCCTTCATAGTTCAGTTGATGCATCAAATACAAAATAAATAGCCAAACGTTCCCTATATTCGTATAAAACATTAATATTGTGATAACTATTGAGTACTGGAGACTAAGTACATCAGTAAATAACAACTTTTAGGTGGATAAATCAAACGTAATTAGTCTCAGGTCGAAATTCGTTTGTCCATTATACAGGTCTACCAACTGTGATATTATGCCTTTAAGTAAGTGCGGTGCATCCACCCATCCATCCATGCATGCTACATCAAGCCATGAATAGTTTATTCTAAACAGATACTGTCTGAATGACTATACGATGACTGACAATGTCTTTTGCACGTAGCTCAGCTCTTGAGTTAACGTTCAATATTCTAGTTAACCTGTATAAGCACTTATATAATGTTATTCTGCACTTGTAGTTTTATTACGAGTACGAGTACTAGGACACTGGGATTAGATAGCAAATGAATCTCAGAAACATTTTATATATGGCTATTTTGTTTTTAGATTTCCATAGGCTGCGTGCTGTGGCTAACAAGGGAAATGAATGTTGTTTTTAAAAAGGCATAGTATCCGTGATGGTATGCCTTTAAATGTGACGATGCACCATCCTCGAAACACAGGTCATTATGACTACTAAACTTAAAGGAACTCTCTGACTGATTGATATTTTATTTATATTAAAGGAATAATATCACAGTTGATAGATCTGTATAATGGACAAACGAATTTCGATCTGAGACTAATTACGTTTGATTTATCCACCCAAAAGTTGTTATTTACTGATGTACTTAGTCTCCAGTACTCAATAGTTATCACAATATTAATGTATTACCGGTATATGAATATAGGGAACGTTCTGCTTTTTATCTCTGTTTTTTATGCATCAACTGATCTATGAAGGAATTCTAAGAAAATATAGTTGTTTCGAACTTTGAATTCTTAGAAAATGTAGTCTTAGCACTTTGAGTTATGTCCCTTTGCAAGCATATGAATAACAGCAAAAAGTAATACGAGCATTCAGGTTGACGACACTCGGTTCAAAGTATTGGTGTTGCAGTGCAATTTTGTCTATCATACAGCGGTGGAAAATCAAACATGATTTTATGTATGTCAAGTGAATGTACGTTGCAGTTGTAGCCAAGAACTAGTCCAAAACAATCATAAATATCTGTGATATTATGCCTTTAAATATAATATATCTGTATGCGTTTATCTGCCAAAAATAATCTCATATCCATGGTAAATAGTGTATTGAAATAAACAGGGGCGGATCCAGACTTTCAGTTTAACTGGGGCTCAAAGTGTATTTTTGAGGTGGCTCATAATTTCAGTGATTTTATTTCATTTATATGATATAGAACTGTAGTTAACATCCGTCTAGGTCCTATTCTAGGATGACTTTCAGTATACACGTCTAAAGCTTTGTCAATATCAAGTGTTATAACCCAACCATAATACAAAATATATGTTTATTCAACAACATACTTTAAGCCAGATGAGCCCCCCCTCCCCCCTTGAATCCGCCCCTGATAAAGTAAAGAAAATGACACCGACTTTCTGATGATGTCGGCTATAGCACTGATGGCGCTACTATGTATATGGTTGTGACATTAGAGCCAGACGGCTGAGAGTCACACGGGACCACAAGTGGGAATTGCGCAGGTATATATGGTATATTACGACATACTTACGACATATACAAGAACTACTTAGAACCACTTCTGTACTGCCTGCGTCACACAGACATTCTAATTATAAGCAGTGCGATGGAACAATTCTTGTTCCTTTAACAAGCTGAATTGGTTATCCACGATAATATGTCGCATTGCACTGAGCGCATTCAAGCGTGACATCAAACAGAAGAAGAAAAAGAACAGTTACATGCAGGTAATGAATGGTCATTTGTTATTACATGTACATTCATATTTTCTTCAGAGAGCAACAACGACTGTGGTTTAAATAATGAACAACGTACTACATGTATTAATTTCAATGATTTAGCAGCGATCAGCGTATATTGAGGAAAGCCTGTAGCAATTATACTTAAACTAAACGCAAGTCTGCCATGCAACGTTGGCAAGATAAGCAAATCTATATATGCCTTCTTGTCCCTGCGGTTCCATTTCATTTATACTAACCTGTATACCTATTTTACTATATAAAAATTTGTTATATATTTGACGCCCCTCCCTTTTAAAATTCCAGTGTCTGCCCATGTCTGCCCAGTGTCTGCGCACTATGCATTAGTACATGTATTATAGCATGCATAAATAAGTGCTTTGTAGTACATATAACACTATAGGCCTACTATACAGACCTTGCATGAACAAGTTTTATGCTGTGGTAAAGTTTCATTGTCCTATGCGTCATTCAAACTCAGAAGATACTGCAATTCGATGCACAAGTACTGCAACCCCCACCCCTAACACCCCCCCCCCCCCACCACCCCCCACATACACACACACACACACATACAAACACACACACACACACACACACACACACACACCCAGGGT
>JAUTBR010179087.1:0-15466 GCA_032361205.1 Pseudorimula midatlantica | reverse complement strand
GCACAATATCAGTTTCACCAACTCGTTTAATAAATTCAGTATTAAATGACCACTCATGTTAGCTCCTCTATATATAATATAAGAACTCGGTCAAATCAAAATAGAATACAGAGCAATTTGTAATTATCTTTAAATAATCCAGAATATAAGATCAGATAAAACTTTATAACCTTTTAGGGGAATTTGCTATAGATTAGAGAGATAATAAAAATATAAAATAACGGATATATCGTAATAGAATACGGAGAAATCTGAAATGTTGTTAAGAGACATTTGCTCACCTGTCTTACGCTCCAATAGTCTTAATAGAGAACTATATACGGGTGTATAGTTAATGAGCTGTAAACTATGCAGGGGCATGCGCACATACCCTGGTGGCAGTGTCGCCATGGGCATGCACTAAACTACACTCTTACGAGGATTAACCAATATATCAACAATAACATGTTAGTGCATTTTAACTCTGATTGAAAACTTGTATTGCCATATGTAGTTTTCAATTTAAACGATTCGGTATAGCCAAGTTAACGCATACGGTATAGCAGTGATTGTTAATTGTTTTAAAATCAGGTAAAGAAAATATGTAACTAAAACTATTCCAATTTCAATTCGTGACAGCATGTTGTAATAAAGCTAAAGTAATAATCACTTCCGCGTACTTTAGATTGAATACATGTATACTATTATATACTATTATTATTATATACTGTATTTCTACCATAGCAGGTATTAAACGATTCAATTTAACTTTACTTAAAATGTTGATCCTTCTTTTTTTAATGTTTGCATTTGAACCTCCAGGCTACATGATGAGGCATGGATACTTATTGGTAAATCTATAAGTATCGACTGGACCACTGAGTTATATATTATGATGATGAAATAGTGCTACGACGAGCTTTGGAATTAATACTGTCTTTGCACCCAATTTATTTTATATTAAATAATCTTGTTTATCGAAATCAGGACAACTCATTGAGTTCATCTATCCCATGTATAACAAAAATATAGTTGTAAACAATTATTTAATAAAGTACTGTATTGTTCATTGAAGTTAATTGACATTACACTATTATATTAACGCAAGGTGTGTAATTTGCGTTACGTTATGTCAGTTCAAAATATGCATGGACGTTAGTTTGATTCTAATCTCTAATATCTAATGTTATCATACAATGTATACAGTATACAGTGTACTTGCATGTCTGGACTGAGTATTATGAGAGATATCTATCATTCGTACAGCTATTATACTTGTTAACATAACAGTTATGATTATTTTACACGGTGCAATTTAACTATGACCACCACTAAAGCTTAATCCATTAGGTGACCAAGCAAACGTGATGTCTCTAAAAAACAAAAACTAACACAAATAATTATGAAAATTGTGAGAAGTACTAGTAAGTCTTTTATTTTTATTTGTTATCCCTGGATTGTTGTATGTAGCAGCTCTTGTCCACCCAAATTGTACCAGCTCACCTTTAAGTCTTGTTTCATGTACAGACAGACAGACAGGAACAACTCATAGGAAGGCCTTTTTCGGTTTTATTTTATTATCTTTGACATCTTTAAAAAAAAATCCTACATAAACTGTTACTGTTAGATCTACTGTAGGAATTCTTCAAAAAATGTCAAAAAATATTAAAAATCTAAGAAATTGCTACGAAACTTCTTAGACAAGGACAAAGCGGTACACATAAATGACATGCATAATAAATGCATACCTATAACCCAACGCTTAGCGATTTATGACAGACACTACGATAAAATATCACGACAGTACATTTGGATTTCATAACAGACGGGTAACCAAGTGTATGATACTAATAAGACCGGAACGTCATACGAGAGCGATTTAATGTGTGTGGGTCTTTTCACAACCACCAGACAGTTCCCATTAAGCGATTTAATTTACCAAACATACGTCAAGGTAATAAACCTTCAAAGAAAATCGAAAAATATTAAATGAAACTTTCCTTTCAATGATGAAAACTTAGAGAGGGCTTGATATTTGAGAGAAAAGTACCGTAAATAACTTCAGAGAGCAGGAAGACTATTCTATCACCCAGCATGGTGCTATAACGTGAGTGAGTGATGCACAGTGTATGGTTTCGCGTGGGTTTTTTCTTTCGAAAATGGTCCCAAACATCCTAAACATCGTTGTCGTAATCATTTACAATGAGTGCAATATTCAGCCCTTCCGGTTTTTCACATCGTTATTTCACATTTGAAGATTATTTCATTTGAAATGCATAATGTACTGTTACCCTGTTTCTACGTTTAATGTTGGGATCCTATAGGGGCTGCAAGTCTATTTTTAGACGTGGCCAGTTTACTGATTTTGGTGATAAGCGTGTAAGCGAAATGTGCATGGCTGTTGTCATTTTTACTTACCTTACGTTGCATTCCGATTTATTACCCGTGAACCATGCTGAACAACATATTTCATCTCTGAATCAAACAGAAATTTAAGGATACGATTCTTTGTAACGTCGTGTTAAGATTTACTCTGGAGTTTTCGTCAACTTCACGCCTGGAATTCTGTTTACCTATCACCTGAATTCCTAGTTTTACATGATATTCAGCCGCTATGTCGCTTGTGATTGTATTGAACAGTTTTCAGTGTCTATGACATACGCTATAGAATAATTCAAACAAAATCTTAGCAAGAAGTCGACTGTAATAAGCATTTTAATCACAGCATTAAAGTTGCTGTACAATTTCGTAAATGTCATGAAAGTACGAAAACGATTGCCGGTAAATAAAAGGATTTAATAGTATCTCGTGGATTAATAGTAATGCCTTAAACACTCGCTTGCTAAAAGGAAAACGACTTCACTTTTATGTCTCTGATTTTGAAAATTCATCAGTGCGTTTACTAGAAGTAGAACATGTCTTTCATGTTTGTTAGTAATTGTCGTCAAACCATGCAAAAAGTAATAGATTATTTACACAATATCATCATATTTGTGCAAAAGGCAATTGGGTTAAAATTCCATTAGCCAACACCATAAACCAAATTTATGACTTTGGATATCAACACTTTCATGTGATTCCTATTCTACGGCAGATAAACACCCGATTGTGTAAGTCCACTTGAAAAGGCTCAATACTGATAAAATCAGAACCTTTAGTTGAGGCAAAGTTTTTGTGAAAATGACATTACACGAGACAGTAAACTTCTGGTTATTTAGAGAGGAAAACATTCTGAATACTTTAAAGTTACCTTTTAATAAAATGTATTTTATAAAACGGCAATAAATTTATACGCGAAGTATTCATCTCTTTGATGACATCTGGAGAACGACGTGTATGGCTAGTAAGTCTTACATATGGTTTAAAAATATGAGGTGAAATGAAGTTATTAAAGCATCAAAATGAATATATTGTACACTAGTACTGTCATTTATGTTAGAAACGTGTCCATACGTCCAAGTACAGGTTACATATTTTACCTTCAGAAATACAATACTATATTAACAGATTAGCATCACACGGGTGACTATGTTGGAGCGATACCAGATATTTGATATCCTCGAATAGCAAAATAGTCTAACTTCATTCTGAATGTAGATACTAGTGAATACTTTATATTAAAATCAGTTCAGTCAGTATGTTGATGTTACACAATTTAGCAATACCTTCTGTCAGGTTCTATTCATTTTCAGTAGACTATGAATTGTGAGAGAAATGTATGTGTTTTCCATTATTCCAAATCCTGACACTTCTAATTAATCAAAGAGTGAATAAACAAGACCACACTTCTATCATTGGCTGTTTACAATCCATCGATGTATATCTAGACAATAGTTAACTAAGCTAAACGCTGTCATGAGCAAATGTGCTTCTTACATGTACCGAATGCTTCTAAATACCTGTTGAAATCCCTTCAGATTTAGATATGACATTAGTAATTAAAAGTACGTCTTTGTCATTCAATAAGTACACGTCAAGAAACAGATACATTCATATAACCATATTATTGCATTTTTCAATTGTTCTTCTTATGTGTATTAGTATCTGTGTCTGTTTTCAAGATATTGCTTACATGCATATTGTACATATCTGTCGATGTGTTGCTAATGTGAAATCCAAAGCTGATTGTTATCTGAGCTGGTCAGTGATTGATAGATGAGTTTTATTTATTTTGAAGGAATTAAAAGAAACGTGAAGTCAAATATTACAATAGGAAAGCTAATTAACTACGTGGCAATAAATGGCGGTGCACCTGACGAATCACCCGGATGTTACTGTCATAAAGTACTCCATGAAATACAATGCCAATTTCGTCAACATTTCAAGTCTCAACTTACACATCGTCAATAAATAAAATTCAACCCATAAACATAAGTTAATGCAATGCATTAGAGAGGTCAGTGAATGGTTATTTGGAGGTATTCGTGTATGCGGTCTTCATCGAAGCAGAACTGTAAACAGCGTATGACACTGACACACGTAACAGTATGGGGGTAGGTAGAAAAAGGTGTTTTTAGTAACACACCTGTATACAGGTAACCATTGTTACCTGTACTGAAATGCCTTTGATCTTGCCGCTCACCGAATCTGCGAATGTCTCAATAATCTCACTTCATGTCATGCAAGTGCATGAGGTATACATTCCGACCTTTATGGTATTTTTAACCATTCATGTGGAAGAGGTTTTATGTGTCTGTTATGGGGACTTAGGTTTTGTTTCAAATAAATAGATGTTTTTGGAAAGGTTTTGTCATCATAGTATCTGTGATGAGTTACTTTGGTTCGAATTACATTTCTTGAAAGATCATAGTAGTGCAGATATGCTTATGCACGTATTTCCTTTCCATGTTTACTTGAATTTCATATCTGTAGAATGAACCATGGCAATTATTAATGATGTATTGTTTGTTATTATAGTTGATGCATCTATAGCTAATGAACTATCAATGAAAACGTAATTAATAACTGGTTAACAATTTTACTTAAACTTTGGTCCTTCCGTCTATATTCTTCAGAAATGTCCAATGGTTGCAATAGGAAGTCTACATATCATGTGTTGTTAGATTATGCAAATATCCTATGTATTATGCTAGCTAAGATAACTAGTCTAGCACGCACGAATCACGGAAACAGTCAAATCTTGTTGTTAGAACTTTCTAGTCTCGAACGTCGTAGTATGTCGAAGCACATCCTTGATCCAGACTAATTCATTCTCAAATCCAACTAACCCGCTGGCCCAAAGTTGCCTCTTATACTGTATACTAATCAAGTTGCTTTGCTGTGGGAAAGTAATATTTCTAACAGTTTATCTATTGTTCAATTTCCACGGGTTAGCTTATGAGAAATATAAGGCCAGTGCACATTAAGACATTGTAAAGATTTCCTGTACATTAAGGGGCCTCATCAACGTTATCCAATCCGGCCTGGCGCATATTTAGACGCTGCAGGTGCTGTGGAGGTCGTTAAACGTCGTAGGTAACATATAGGTAGAAGCCAGCCCCCTTTCCCTCGACCCATACATCATCACCACCCCTATCTCCCCGAACAACAACCAGCTCCCACATGACTTCCACCCAGCGGGCCACCCGAGACATTGCTAGATACCATCTACCTGCGGACACTCCAACTCAGCTTTGTCTTTTATTGTCGCCTTCTTAAATGGTTTTAAGTTTTGATTTACATCCCCCTCGAGTCGTTGGAGAACTATGTCCGCTCTATACGATCCTGTTAATATCCTTGCCCCGACTTGTCCTCTGTGTCATTAAAAGGACTGGTGATTTATAATTTCTCGCGTTGCCTTGTGGGACGTTAAAGAAAGACCGGCGGCCCGCTGAATGGCTTCTGGACAGTTCTCTGCTAGGACTGGGGCAAGGTGCAGGGCTGTATCCCGCTTTAATTACAAGGCCCGGCGTTCAGGAAGAGGTATATCTGCGTTCAGGACGGGGTATATCGTGTGTTATGGTCGTCTGTCGTGACATCACGGTCGTGCATGGTAATCAAGCGGCAACTGTTACACACCCTACACTATCAGGGTCGATTGGTGCTCCTGGGCGGACCACGCGAATGCCGAGTCAGGAATGTTCTCATTGCATTGCATGAAACACCTTGATATGGGGTAAGGAAACAGCACCCGAACAACTCTTTATTGACCTATGCAAATTGATGCATCGTCTTAATTCCTGGATATGAATAAGAAATATCTTTGCAAAACATCACCATAATTCCAATGCGCAAACTGTCTACTTACAGAATAAATATTCGGCGTAACTGTTTATCATATCAATAACGTTTTGGCTCAGATTAGTATATAGGTCTACAAAGGCTGATTTTGTACAATCTTCGCAAACGGCTGTGAAAGTAACATAAATGCAGCGTTTATGTATTTAAACCAAACATCTATCTGTGTGGTTCTGGTCGTATTGTGAATACAATACTATTTACATCCACATACATTAAATACTTCAAGTTGTGTTATATATATATTATATATATATATATATGTGTGTGTGTGTGTGTGTGTGTGTGTGTGTGTGTGTGTGTGTGTGTGTGTGTGCTTGTTGCGTTGAGTTGAGGTGTAGTAGCATAGTCTGTCGATGCCGGATGTGAGAACATACTGTCCGGACACAGGATGTTAAAGTATACTAAATGTCCATGTCAGATGTCCATATACAACTGTTCAATGCTAAAGATATGTGCATGGACTTCACTACTTTCACTTAACTCATTCATCATGTTTACTACAGACTCAATAGAATGCCTTTGTTTGGAAACACAACTACAGATCTCAGATCTCAGATAGCCCACAGTCGTGTGGCAAAGGTACCGTTTCTATTGATAAAATGATTCCTATAACGCGATTACAAATCACCGCATAAATATCAAAATCAATATATAGAGATTGATCTGGCAGGTGTGAATTTCCTTCACAGTGTCACGTGACTTCAGATGAGATTACGTGGTTTGCACGTGAGGACTATGGAGTTAACACGGAGCTACAAGTCAGGTATTTTTCTACCTGTACAACATCAAAAGACCGGCGTCTAGGCAGTCTTACAATGGGCTTTGTTATGCAGCGTACACCTTCAGAAATCTCAGCTACTAGCCGATCTGTTTGTTTTCTCCAATGCGGATCTGTGTCCAACATGACAGCTTAACTTGTTCAGAATCATCGTCCTCGCGCACGTCTCACGCGGGACATAGTCGCCATAGCCTATTCCGTGTCCATTGGCGTGCACACTGACGTATGGGACGATGGCTAACACCAATGACTGATGTCTTCTGGAGACATTTAGACGACGTTTATGCTTAGAGAGAGACATCGACCTACGGGCTCGTATACACAAAGCCTAAACCAGGGCCAGATGACATTCATTCATTGTATTGTATAATATCACTGTTCTACTACTATTTTACTACCTGTTCAATTCAATGTTTATAAAGAGTAATGCCTAATTCAAATTCTCTAGAAGTCGTTTATTTAGACAGGACGGTTGAACATTTATCATAATTTGTATGAAAAATTAATGAAAAATTAATGTATATTATTTACTATTGTCAGAAATTATTATTATTATAATTAGTAAACATTTCTGGAATAACTAATATTACCATTGAATTAACTCCTGTTGACGTACTGATCAGGAGCATGAGAAAAATGTATTAAATATGTTCATTTGTAGCCCGCAGGGTACATGGAAAATATAGCCTGGTAGTTCTATTAGACTGAGCCTTAGGTTTAGTTCTATTAACTTTACTTAAATCGGAACTACTTCCTAAATTTGTTATGCAATTCAAAATATTAAGCCATAGCCATTCCAAGGAAGATATACAATGAGATACAATATTTAGAATTCTCAAAAAATTAGATCAAATTTCCTTTATATTTTCTTGCGGTGCACGTGAATTCTTGCGTAGTCTGTTTAACAACTACGAACAAATACAGAATTACAATATGTTCATTAGAGGCATCTCGTATCTAAACATCATCACCACGTGTACAGAGCGCTTGCCTCTTGTATGTTTGTCAAGCACCTCTTCTCATCAGCGTGTTTAATTATATGACATTGATAGAATCATGTGGGTCTCCCGTCCCAAGCACTGACGTTTGACCCTCAATTAGAGTCCATTGAGGTCGAGATCGCCCTTGGTCTGAGGAGCTCGATGGATGCCTCGTTAAGTGGTTCCTCCTCCATCCCAGACAGCCGACGTTCGTTAGCGTTGTCGTCCTTACCATCCCTGTCCTCATCAGAAGGGCTTGAAGTAATACCGTATTGATTAGACTGCGTAAAAAAAGCATACCGTATTGGAATCCAGGTCCGACAGAAGAAAGGTTATACATGGAACGTGTAAAATCATGTGTGTGGTTTGTAACAATAAGCGATATTCCAGAAATAAATGAGAAAATATGCATACTGATTTAGGAGCTGGGTATCGTTTCTCGAAGATTTCATATCTACTACGAGACCATAAGGACTTTCGTAGCGATCTCTAGTACATGGGGATCGTGCATTTACGAGTGCGCTATGGTCTCATAGTGCATATGAGAGGTTCGATAAACGATACCCAGGTCCAGATTTCTCGGAACAAACTTGACTTTCTCGGAACAAACTTGACTTTGAGATGTTGATCAGCTGAGATCTTTCCCATTGACTCAGTGCGGTAACTTGAATAAAGTCTCAAACCCAGTTGCGATTTTACTCAAGTTACAGCACCGAGTCAATTGGAGTAATATCAGCTGAACAAAACCTCAACTTCAAGTTTGTATCGAGAAATCTGGGCCAGCCAACAGTATAGTATTGTACATGATGTAAGGTTTTATTACAATCTAGGCATGAAAATATTATTTTATTGGTAGATGTACGTATATAATTCATTTGTTTGTATTGTGTTGTATTGTATTGTATTGTGTGTGTGTGTGTGTGTGCGTGCGCGCGCGCGTACGTGCGTGTATGTGTTGAATCTATGAAAATAAACCGAAACCGGCAAACGTACTCCATTTGTATCTGTTACCAGTCCATCAGCAAAGCGTAACTTCCTGTTGAGCTGTTCACGACAGAGGTGGAATGGGGAAGGATTGGGACTAGGAGAGTTGCATGGTAATCGAGACTGCATACCGAACAATTAGAATTAGTTAAAGCACGTGCTCAGTGTAATCAAAGACAGAGGAATCAGTGCAAGTGACAGACCAGAACTGAAAGTACTGGCGTTCTTTCCGTGACCAGAGTCAGAAGTAAGGACAGTCCTTTGAAATCAGATCTTTTAAGCTTTATTGGCTATCACAACAAGCACAGATTACGAGTGAAAAGAAACTGTTAAGAGACGCCATGTGGAGGTAAGCATCCACTGAAATCTGTTGGATTCGTTTCAGCGAGTAAGAGAAAGTTATAAAATATGACGGCGACGCACGCACATGTTACATTAGTCCTGGTTGTGTCCGGGCCAGACAAGTACCCGACACTGTTATGGCCAAACCAACTTGAATTTCATCAACACGCTGGGCATAATACGTCGGTAAATGGAGCTGTTTGGTTCGAAACGGCATCAAAGGGCAAAGCAAATGGCTAATTGAGCGCCAAGCCATCGGTTTTTCCTGTAAAAGCATAAAGAAACGAGCTTGAACATGCAAACAAAACGTTGCACAGCTTGGCGGCGCTTCCATCGCGCTGTCCACTATGGCGACTGCCAGTCCGGGGGGACAGGCAGAGCTGCCTCTCAATATCTACCCGCTGTTTCGCATTTACAGCATGGCAGAGCATGAAGTGCGTTTTACTTTCCATACCAAATGCCACTTTCCAATTCTCTGAGGCTCCACAGGGTGATTCTAGTAATTCTGGAATACTAGTAACTCTTCCCAATGAAAGCTCATCGACTATAGATAAGTTGGCTAAAACAATCATGTCTCGACTCTGGGAAGGAAGAAAAATGCTGGATATAAAATAGTGCTTTAGAAGCAAACTACTGTAATTTAGCATTTGGGACTCTTAGACAAATACTGTTATACATTATACACAAATAGCATGGTCTGTAACAATTCATTTAGAGAACAAAAGTGGACAGGCTAGTGTCAACTAGAACCAAATAATTAACATATTCAATACAGGTCTCATCCGTCTGCGCCCTCCCTCAAGAAATCAATCGCCCCCTCACGTCGTAGCATTTTAAAAGCGCAAGCCAGTTCCGTAATGCTTCCATAACGGTGTCAGCCACTTCCTTCGAAAAAATAATCATCTTAAAAAAATCGAAATCCTCTCGGAGTATGAATGTTGGACAAAGTCTTTCGATCAAAACACTAAATGCTTGCGTAAAAAGAAATCTTTCAAGATCCCGAAACACCTAATTGTATTTTGATGTCTAAGTTCCTAGCCACCTACGGAGACCGCTCACCGTGCTCGGCGGGTTCAATGTCCGTCAGATTTCATGCCGCGCGTTAATTATGGGCTGTATTTTCAATCTGTCTTCCCCGTAAAAGGTTTAGTTTGTATTGCGCAGAATCATATTGAAGTAAAACTGGAAACTGTCACCAAAACGACACGAACTGTCATGAGTCTTTCCGACGTTTCTAAATAAATAACAGTTGTTAGGAATGTATTAGGTTGAAAGTATAGGTTAGGACGATGCTTTTACAAAAGTAGGCCGCGAATATCTCAACTGAAACTTTTGTAGCTGACGCAAGCGACACCAATAGCGACTTTTTTCTTTTTTTCTTAGTGCTTCTATGCTTTCCCCTGTCAATACCCTATTGCAGTAAGTGACATAGATAATTAAATAACTTGACAGGTGATAGGTTCTATAGCTTGATTCTTGGGAAACAATCTACGTGAGAACTGATCTTTAAAATATTCAGACCTTGACCAACTATTCAGTCATATATATATATGTTGATTTTGAAGTAGGCATATAATATGGATGAGACAAATATATATATTAGAATGTGTCTTCTTTAACTTGAGAAATGTACTTTAAAAAATGTGCAATTTTGTCAAAGAATCAATAATGCAGAATTTCTGCTAAGGATACATTTTCTCTTACTTAAAATCAGTCCCAATAGAACATTTCTATCACATGGCCATTTACCAACGTCAACATCCATCGAATCGGCATCATAAGTGAACATTTCTCTTACTATAACGTATCTATACGAAACCAAACGAAGTTGGCTATTTCATCATATCAAGATAATATTTCAATTTCCTGGAAAAAAACATGTTCCAATGCTTCGGAATAAATTGCTACAATTTCCTTAAATTCAGAATATCAAGTTATAGTTACCACAGCAATATAATCTATGTAACATGGGTATTTATTTCCATAGCCCGAGTGACAATATGTTGGAATTTCATTTACTTCAGAAGCAAAGTTTTTATAGCAAATGTTATTTTCTGTAATCTTACGTTCAACATGTCAAACATTATATTACGCTTTAGTATACTGACCGTAAAACCTATCACCCCTCATCATTCCTAATTCCCATTGGAAACCTCCCATTGGTACCCTAGGATTTAGTGGTCCTACCCTCGGCACACAGTGCGTAAACCTGTTTTAATAACCTAAGGATATCAAGAGGTTCTGTTCATAACATCAGCGATGACGTCCAAAATTCAAATTAATACGAAAACTTTTAGAAAGTGATTTTCGTAAAATATATAAATTTATGGAATAAAGAACTGATGAAAAATTCACCACAGTAGATCTACACATTTTTAATATTGTCAAATTTTATAATAAGCGTATTGTCAAGTATATTCGTACATACAAAAGTAACTACATGTATGTGTATTGGAATCATGGCATTGTTAGTATTCTAAGATGTAATCTAATATATTTATGTAAAATAGTGTGTTCATAGACGACCATGAGTTACAGCACGTACACTGGTTGTATTGGCTAGACAACCATATTAATTTCCTAGGGTTTAAAGTATTCAATGTTTTTTTCTCACTCATAATATTATGAACCCGTGTACACAAATCAAGTGCCTGTATTCTAAGCTGAGGAAAGCGAGAGAAATATATAAATATGTTCACCCCCCAGTAAAATAATTATCTACGCATGTACACATAACCGTTACAGTTCATGCAGCAAGTTAAAAGACAAACGATTCATTGTTTATAAAGACCAATGGTATTATTGAAATGAAAAGTATGTAGACCTGTCGACATGTCTGACAGTCAACAGTATCCGTGTTTTTATCACTAAATCTGTCAACATCGTTATTCTTCTGCTTACATACTGACAACTAATCTTAGACATAGATCAGATTCCCGCCACGCATGGATCTTATATTTCACATCAATAGTATTGTTTCCAATATGTACGCTTAATATATCTCCTTATAGATGTGTTAATTAAATATGATGCCAGCAAATTCACTAACTAATTTAACGATAATAGCTACCAATAGTCTGAAGCTTAGATGCTAGAATAACATTCTTAATAATTCTTAAATACACACTCATGCATGCTTTGTTTCTAAACACAACAATCTTGTATATATTACCTTCGTAATAACAAACACGGTTACACTAATTCGATTACCAAAGCATCAAACAGTGAATTTAACGTTACAATATTTTATAATAAGACCCATGCCATAAGATTATTTTACTCCGCCCACTAGCCTATTACACTGAAGTGGGCGTGGCATATTGAACGTGGAAGGATTGCATGTAGAAATACCGGTACACAATACAGCTCTGTATTTTGATAGCATCTCCTTGGTCTCAACACCAGATTATCAGGATATTGTGAAAGGATTTTTTTGCAAAGGTTGTAAAAATCTATGGGTTTTATCTGGCAAGGAATGTTTGTCGTTCAGATCAAAGAAAGTTAAAGACTCGCTTTTCTGAAATCCTCAATGGGGATACTTCGAATTCGGAGCAAGGGAAACAACTCCTGTCAATGATTACTTGGGCGTAAAAGAATCGGATTATATGTTTTTAGCCAAAAGATGTACAAAGGGAAATGCACAGAGTCAATATGCTTGAAATAGATAGGAATGTTTGTGTCGAATGAACGTTAAAAAATAAAATGAGATGATACCTTTAACGATTGTGTTTCAGTCCAGCAATATCAATATAAATGCATGTACATATAGTAGAATTTGTCAGCATAAACTATGCATAAATATCACATATTGTCCGACATGTAAGCCTGAAATATCCGTCTAAAATACACTTGTGACGCTATTTCTCTCTGAAGAAGTTCGATTAGTGTACGTCTATTGTAATTAAGTCTTAGTATTGAACTATCGTTTATCGTGTATCTTGGATATTTTCTAGCATACATGTTGGATATCTTTTAGCATACTAGTACATGTATTCCGTAAAAAAATATCGTATTATTGATGATCTGTTGTTGACTGTTCCTACGCAACAAATATGTGCTGAACATTTAATTTGAATGTCGTTGTATATAGCATAAATAATGAAAACGCGAAGATTACAGAATCGATAGAAATTGAAGTTTCGCTACTAGATATACATACACACATTAATTATGCCTCTTTATTTAAATATAGAGACAATAAGCAGTTGTGTGGTGAATATCACAATGTCTTGGTGATCACGTGATATGTCCCAAGACACTTTACATCCATGCGCCAATGGTCAGACAACATAGTCCCCCGACATACCGCATAATGAAGTTCAAGAGATCAAAGCCACTTAACATGGTCCTCGTCTACCCTGAAATGTTTGATACCACACGGCAATATCAATAAATAAGACCAACAACAATCACTCTACGTAAACACATTCGACCGTCAAGGGTTCTTCTGTGACAACTCTTCTGCACCCAAGGCTATTTTCCACACCCGACTCGCGAGTACCCGGATGACATAACTTGACGTCAGGTATTGCAAATTACGTCACGTGATGCCACTTATGACACATCAATAGACTGGGAGTTAATTAAAGCTATTTACCCGACCACATGGTGACATTGGGAGAAGGCGCCATTATGCCAGTTGGAGGTATTCCTTGACCGTGCTACCAGTAATTGTAGGTCATGTCTTGGTGGCGTTATGTTGGACAGTAAGTCTCTATAATCTGGGTGGGTACCCGCTCCCTACCCGCTCAGTTCCTGGGTTTAACTAGAGATCATGACACACACAAATAAACAACCTTACCGCATTCAGCTTATAACTTGTTGTAAGAAGGAAATTGAATCATTTCCTACGAGCTGGCAACAGTGGATGATGATTTACACTGCAAGCATCCTCCAGTACTTCTGCTTGCTTTGTCGCGATCATTTAACCTCATATACATTTCTTTATTTACGTAAACTTTAGTAATCCGTTCAAAGCTAGCTATAAATTGGTCTTCACTAATTTACACGAATGTATACTTAACATATATGTCTAAAGTAATCCAGTTATAAAATTATTAAATAATTCCAAGTCATCTACCAATATGTATTAATGCGAAAATAGTGTATGCAAATTTGAATATCAATGCCAATTTTGAACACCTTTCCTTTTTCAAAACTGGAATGAATTTTCCTCTCTATTTAAATTATCGCTATTGTTCAGCACGATAACACTAGGATCATACTCTGTACAAAGCAGTCAAAATTGTGGTCTTCATTTAATGAATATTGACTCTCGCAGTAAAAGATGTATGAAGTTTATTTAAGCATTAAAGCAAGTTAACTGGTGAGTCTACATCCTGACCATGAGGTCCCGCGCCAGGTGGTAACATGTGCATAATTACAGTTCTCCACTCTGATACCCACGGACAATGTCCAGACTCGAACTCGGACAATAAAAAATTAGCTCAAATATGCCTGGAAGCTACCCTCTCGCCTAGCGCGGTTAGAAGACTGGTGGGCGTGATCGGGTTAATTAAACGACGGGTAGATCCCTACCCGACCCACACACCCTCCCCCCGCCCATACATGGACAGCGGACGGGGGTCTCACGGATTGGGTACAATGGCAGAATGACCCCCACCCCGGGGGGTGATGTACCTCGAGGGTAAGGTTGGGACGAACGCAGGGCGCGACCGGTGGGGATACCAACCCCGGGGTCAGGGACGGAAAGAACGACAACTGCCGTGTGATCTTGGAAGAGAAGTATATATATTAGAGGAACTGATGGACAGCGGGAGTGAAGATAATGGTAAAATTCATGTTATTGTGGATAGTATAGGGAACTTTAGAATGGGTATACAGCATACAATATATAGTATGTACACGCCCTTGCAAGATATTTGTGAACATTGTTAAAAGTAAAGAATCATGTTTACGCGCGCGCACGCATATACATTGGTTACATCGCACCAACCTCCATATTTGTTTTTTAACATTATTACTTCACACTAGTGACTAATCCGATGTTCTTAACAATTAAACACAATTTCATTAGGGTAGACTATCTTTTTAATAATAGTTTCTGCCATTGCAGTTTTTAAGTTAAAAACTGCAATGGCAGAGTCCAATAAGCGGCATATCTAGTTACCTTGAATTTGGGTAATACATTTGTAACTAACCA
>JAUTBR010179086.1:0-13133 GCA_032361205.1 Pseudorimula midatlantica | reverse complement strand
GTCTTTCTTCTCACACATCCTACCGTAGTACCTAGTATGACTTTCTTCTCACATATATATAGTATGACTTTCTTCTCACACATAGATAGTATGACTTTCTTCTCACACATAGATAGTATGACTTTCTTCTCACACATAAATAGTATGACTTTCTTCTCACATATAGATAGTATGACTTTCTTCTCGCACATATATATTATGACTTTCTTCTCGCACATAGATTGTATGACTTTCTTCTCACGTATAGATAGTATGACTTTATTCTCACACATACTAGTACCTAGAATCACTTTCTTCTCGCACGTTATAAGATGGTATTACATCAAATACCATTCTCAAACATTTACATTACATGCATTCTTGTCATATGTACCTAGTAATTACATGACATGTCTTGGTCTCTTATATTTACATAACATGTCATTCTTCTCACATATACATCATAGCAATGTAGTTTTCTAGCATATACCTAGCAAATGTCATTACATAACATGTCATTTTTCTCAAACATAATTATAGCATGTCTTTTGTTACACAATGACATTTATATAGTATTGTTCTTGTCATATGTACATAGTTATTACATAGCAGTTGTCTCATGTCTAGTGCATACTGATATAATAATATACTAGTATAACCTGTAATTATATACAAAGTGTTTAAGTTGTGTAATTTAAATAATGTCCATGGTCATGTGAATTAAAAGCAATCATTTAAAAATAATATTTACACTATGTCAACCACGATCGGACCTTTGAAATATTTGTTATCTTCACGGTTAGGACTATATTTACATCCATTTATGAAATAAATAATTTCTCCTATTATTTAAATTATTCTACCGGGTCTAACACCTTGGCACTAATAAGTTATGTGAAAGTAGTGGACGGTTCTATTGTAGATCTCATGGTCTGTTTGTGTGTGCATTGAAACTTATACGGGGAGTGTTTTTCTACACTTACCCCAGTGTTATTGTACCTGTAGGGTTACACTGCACCCTGTACACATCATACAGTCTAGTACAGTGAGGGGTACCCTCCGAGGCTGGTTTTAGGTAACAGGTCAGTTTTCACTTCAGACATAGCCCACATAATGTTTATATAATATTGTCAGGTTGACATTCCATGGGTATTTCTTGCATAAAAATATGTTGTATTTATTTTTTACTTTCCATATTGGAATTTAATCTGAAAACAAGTTCCTCTCGCCAAAAAAAAGAATAATATGCATAGCTCCTAGATTTGAATATGAAATGTTCAAATCGTGCCCAGTCAACCAAAGTAGAAGTAATATTGAGACTCTGGGGGAAAACAGATACAGATTTTATATTAAAAACACACTGATGTTGCAAGGGCAAGGCAACCCTCCGTGTGTGTTGCATCTTGGTATACCATTACAAGTGTCTCTATACTCATTGGGCGTTCCTACTATCGGCATACCATTACAATTCTCTCTACTGATCCAGTTGGCAGAAACATATCAGTGTGTGCACGTGCAACAAGAGGGGATAAGGTTTCAACATGTATTGTTTCATTAGTTCTATAAGTATCGTATAGTTGAAATAGCAGGTCTTGAAGAGATCCAT
The DNA here is from genome assembly GCA_032361205.1 of Pseudorimula midatlantica. Classification (NCBI taxonomy): domain Eukaryota; kingdom Metazoa; phylum Mollusca; class Gastropoda; order Lepetellida; family Lepetodrilidae; genus Pseudorimula; species Pseudorimula midatlantica. Next base: position 11,548 of record JAUTBR010179086.1, on the reverse strand, counting down.
AACCAATTAACATTGATAACACAGTTCATAGAGGCAGCAACGAGGACCAAGTTCAATCAAATCAATGCCATTAGGCATAACGGATATGATGACCCCTCTTGTGATGGCGTTGTGTGGAGTCCTTCAGATGGACTATCATGGTATATGGTTATGCATCTTTATTAGGTGCCTCTGAATATAGAAGTTACTCTCTCGTCTTAGGTACGTTGTACTATAGATGCAGCACGCATATGCCAGTTTCCACTCGCTTGGAAGTATGCCACGCAGACTTTGTGAAAGCAATAACTCTGCCAGAAGCATCTCTCTGGACACCAATCACTCCTAGACTAAGCAGCACAGGACGAGCACGTGATCAATTGCTGCCACATGACAGCAGAATGTTCTTGTTCAATGTGCGACAGAGATTCATATTTTGATTTCTCTATTACAAACATATTAAATGTAGTTGTTTTTGTCTTAGTATGCCTACTGGCGAAGGGTATTCGCTGACAGCAAGGTATTCTACAGCATGTCCAAGAAAAGAAGGAATTCCATAAAAGAAGATCCTTCCAGAACTATATAGGTGATTTATTAATTGCATTGAAAAGGAGTTGCTACCTAGACTGAAACCAATCTGAATTGAAACGAAAGTGCATGTACATTGGAATAAAATATAATATGGTAATAAACAGTTCCAGCCATTCAAAAAACAATGTATGATTGGACAATATTCATTGAGTTGGAATGTAATGTTTCATACAAAGAAACTTTCAAATACTATTTTACTTGAATTGTTTTTCAAATAGTATTAACACATGGGGTATTTGTATAAATAGGTATGAATATAGGAATATTCATCCAGGACTTTATGAAAAGCAGCTGGCACGAAGTGCCCTGTGCATGAATACAGTATAACCTCTAATTCTCCCTGTGTATTGACACAGCTAAATGTTGTACTGTATCTTTGTATTGACACAGCTAAGGTCCGTACAGTATCTGTGAGACCCACTCACATCTCAAGTGACCCTATGTTTACACGCAATTTAATAACCGTTTTGAATGAGAACAAATAAAAACATATTTGCGCAGGACACTGCTAGATGTTGGTTTGAGATGAGGTTTTTTTATATGATGATATTTTCTTTCTGTTTTTATTCTTCATGTTAGTCTTGGGAGGTTTGGAGTCTAGGGAACAAGGCTATATGTGGAGGTGTGAGACATTGTGCACATGTTAGTCGATTGCAAGTGTTACGTTGATGTCAAGACTAACACTAGAATGATGCCATGCAATGCTGCCGTGCAATCAATGTTGGCTTACGGCTCCACGTCAATGACAATTCTAAGTCTTTGACTATAAGGATCAGTCATCATGAGCTTTGTTTTAAATTAATTTTAGAATAAAATAATTTCACATTTGTTGCCTGGCATTTGCCTTGCTGATACAATGTATGTATAGTATAATGTCAAGAGAGCATTCTGTGTGTATGACATATTTATGCTCCTATATTCCAAATTGCTGTGGTTATAAGGGGGAGACAATTCAGACCCATGGTCCTATGGAGGAGGTCTCTCATAACTTTCTATGACTGGCATTCTAGTCGTAAAACCTAATCCTTAAGAACTCCACAGTGTGTTTTATTTGTCCAGCTGGATTACTATTATTGTATGGTAAGAGGGTATGTGACAGCTCAATTGCAGCGGTAGTTCTCGCTCTCTCCATTCTACAGATACTCGTGTGATTTATAGCTTGTCTGTTGAGTCGGACAAATTACAAAAACCATTGTTGATTCCATCTTGACCAGACATTACTGTTTTCGGCAACAATAACGTCCGCTTGTCATTCTTTTCTCACAATCACTGTGCCTTGCCAAGTGGTCATTTCTCAGCTTGTGTTGTCTTGTCAGTGTCGTTGTCCGTGCCACACTTGTCCGTTGTCACAGAAGTAATTGTTACAAGTGTCTGGCTGCTATTGACAAGTGGGTAATGGCGGTGATCGTAAATCACACGTGATCAGGAGCACGTGCGCACCGCTATGAACGACTGCTCGACAGGCAATTAACAGTTAACGAGAATCTGATTGGTTGATACTTAGATCACCTATCAGAAAATTAAAGGTGGGAAAGCGGACGAGGAGATCTCGACCAACAGGTGAGGCTCACAGTAAATACAGTCTGCTGGTAGAGATCCTGTTGTTTGGTAAGTCGTGGGGAGTATGGACAACAATAAACAGTGGCTGTTGTTCTGTGTGTCTAGCTAGAGGTTCATAAACCTCCATTATCGCCCGAATGACGAGTCCCTAAACATTTGTGTTTCGGACAGAATAATGAAAATAAGCGTAAACATTTTTATAGACAAATTATGTGGCAATTACTGATCTATTTCTCAGGTTATACATTTTACATAAACTGTTATTATCATATATAGAAGTGTTGAAGCACAAATATAATAACGACTCTGTTAGGATTATACTAAGGTTTTATTTTTTGTATTGTTTGATGATGTCCCTGGTTAAAGTTGAATAGGGAAACTAGACTGTGAATATGTGACAGCGTTGTCAATTGATTAAGAATTATAATATACAAAAACATTTATTTAAACTTGTTGCATACTAATATGAATACAATGCTGTGTTTGATAAAAACCAGACGGTTCTCTTGAAAGATATCAAAGGTCGTCTGTCACGACAGAAACTGGCATTGTACACATACTATAAGTGTACACCAAACATGGACAAATCTGCCAGCATTGAAATGAAAGCCACATAGTGAGAGCATTGCTTGAGTCCAATGGACAAATGAGAACAAATGGGACAATATGTGTCACTGAAGCCTGGATGCTTGCACAGAAAACACTTGTACCAAAACCTCATTGAAAACCAGTTTGCATCATTATGTCAAGAAGAAAGCTGGGCAAACATGGGTCACTAGTGCAGAGATGTAAACAGAGACAATTGTGTCCATAATTAATAGAATCCTGATAATGTCAGGTTTTTAACAGTGGCTGAAGAAAGTGATGAATTTGAAATAGAGATGATGTTTACATTGAAGGGGATATACAATAGAGAGTAGGTTGGAAAGTTACGTGTATATTTCAAAATATTCAGTGAATTCATAAGGGATGAAAGTTTTCAATGTTCGTGTGGTATTCTGCTTATACTGGAGGTCTATACAGCAACTGGATGCTACAGTAGATCATAAGCTATATGGCCAGTAATGATGTAGATCTCATTCTTTTCAGAGATGTTGGTATTTCTTCCTGATATATTATACATTTTTTAACGTATTTAAACCCACAAAAATCCTTTTATTAAAGAGGGAAAACAAAATTAATGTAAAAAAAAAGTTTTAAAAGTTGAGAGAAAAAAATAGCCTCATTATTGTATTGGAGAAGGACTAGTGCCAATGAACCAATGATGATAATTGACTACCAAAATTATTCTAAACACACGAACGGAGGAAAATAATTAAATTTGCGGCCGTTCGAATTATTAGAAAAATACGAAAATTGAACATGATCGGTGTACCAACTTTCCCATGCAATCAGGAACTATTCTCATTCACATACAATGATAGGAAGCCAGGTGTCACTTACCTTTGAGAACATTGGAGTCCATTGCATTAATATAACCACAAAGCAAAACCTGATTTATTTTTTCTAGCCCTAACACCTGTTGGGATGTCATTAGTGTTAGATTCTGACAATTACAGCATCACATCTAGGTACGTATACAGATTCCTCAGATGCCTTGTTTGAGAAGTTTTACATTAAAAGCTGAGGATGCTTTAATACATAAAGAATCCTTGCAGATTTGTGTTTTTGTGATGGTCCAATGTTTAACAACGTCTTGTGTGACCAGGTAAAGAACAGATACTATGCATGTAATATTTAAATAAGAGAACAATAGATCATGGTAGGGCACTTTCGTGCAGATTTAAGTATTTTAATTACCGGTAGTTTATTCTGAATTTGTATCCACTTGTTAAATATTTCATGATATTCACAAACGGGAAGGATAAATTTAAACATTCGATGATGTTTATACAACATCCTTAAAAATGTCTATGTACGCATAATATATGCACACCAAATATATCTTTATCACATTTGTGTGTTGGAAACTTCAAACAATCATCTCATGTATTAAAGGATAATACCTTTCCACCTGTGTTAGAGTAGAAAGCTCGTTAAGCCAGGTGTTCTGTGTCAACCTGTTTTCTGTCCAAACGGAAGACGATGGAAGATTTTGTAGCTTCCCCTTTTCAACTTTGCCACAATTATCCTGTCATGTTGACTTTAACACTGATATGCTCAGTGTCCATAAATGACAGACAATTGCAGTTGAGATACATTGTGTTTGAAACAACATCTATGGTTCCAATTAGGATCCTAGGAGTTCAGATTGTGGAGCCCAAAACTAAAAATTCACACAGTCTGGTTCAGTGTATTTATCCATCACATGGTGTTTACATTTGTCTCTCAAACTAACATGGAACGATTGGAAAATTCAGATTTGAGAGCTTCATATGATTTTGTAAGCTTTATTAAAGCTGTTGTGTAAAAACTAATAACTTATTCATGCTATCCATAAAGGAATATTAAAAATATGTTGATATTTTCTGTAGAAGAAATAGGGGAAAGCAAATGCTTTCTAGAAATAGTTGTGACATGTTTTGTTTAACAGAATTTCAAGAAAAAACCCACTTCATTTCCTGATAAGAATCTTATCAATGTGACAATTTAAATAGATGTATGTATTACATGTAGTTATCTTAATTTATGTATAAACCTACAGTGGCATATTGATGCCATCAGCTTGTTTATTTAAAACATCCATTATCAAGTAATTATTATACATCCATTGGAAACTGTGGGGAATGTTTTCCACCATGTAGAAAAATAAAACCTATTGTTTTCTAGTCCAATGTTCCATTGACCATGGCAAACTATAGGCAAAGATCATGAAAACAAACAGTTACATCTATACTTTATGAGAAAACATACCATATGTTTATTATAATACCATATTGACAAATGATTAAGATTATTAGCAGTAGCATGTTGCTGTAATGTAGGACATATGTTAACATTATCAATACTAAACAAGCTGAACGGTTCAACATATGTTGCTTTCCTTGAGGTTGATCTATTGTTCTTGAATATGGATTACAAATATGCTCGTGCCTATACATTAGTGAGACGTTGGTGGGCATAGATCATTTTTTTTCTAGGAAACGCAAAGTGTGGCTACTTTTGGCATTGGTGAATTGCAAATGTCAATGAAATCTTGTCTCATATATATTAATTTATCTTCATATACCAATATGGCAGATATTAATTTGTCTATATATCAGTATTCATGTGGATAATAGCTTTCTGAGAAAGTAGCGCTTTCACATTAATTTATCAAGACCAATTTGCTGGACATTAATGTTATTTATTGTTATGGGTTTGAGATGTAATAATAATTCCACCTCCACAGTACAGAGAATATCTATATCTGTCAAGCTGGCATGTTATTTAGTACCTACATTAGCATTTCTTTTATCAACAATTACATTTCCTGCAACAGAGGGCTAACATTTATTTGGACTCATACAGTGTTAAGACTTATTACTGACAAATGATTTTACAAATTGTATTCAATTTCCTGATGTTTATACATTCTAGGGGATTTCCTAGTGGGAGGTCCTGGACATGTATCTAGAAGAAGAAGCATGTCGTTGGTTCACAAAGGTAATAGTTTTTTTGAAATATTTGTTTTTCACAATAACCTGATGAACAATAAACATTTAAAGTATTTTGTTAATAATATGTTCCAGATTTATAAAGGTGTCATCTCTTAACAGTACAGTAAGTTAGTGTTTTCCATCTCCTTGAGAGAAGCAATGCTTTATCCTACATCGAATGTGAGTTTATGTCCTTGCTCATCATGTCACTATGATGGACATATTAGTAAAGGAAAAACAGAATCCAGAGATATTACACTGTTTAATGTCGGCCTTAGGCTGTCATCTTGATCTGTACCTGAGGACACCTCTCCCTTTCAACACGACACCCACGTTGGGGGTAGTTCTCATACATAAAAACATTGAAATCTTTTTGTGTTATGGTTTTCAATACCAAACAGTTATTTTAGTCCACAAAAAGCCAATATTCAACATTTCTAAACTTAAAACAACTTTCCTCTTTCAGTTATATAAAGTTTTCCAAACATTTAACCTGTAGAAGTGTTTACAGAAGTCGAGAAGGAAATTAAGACATCTGACTAACCTAAGAATGGAAACGTTTTGAAGTCCCACACTCTTGGCTTGTACCTATGGACCGTAAGCTCTTAGGTAAATAGATTTTACAATGATGTAATACAAGTGTTGAGGCAATTAATCTTACTTAATGTCTGTTTAATATCAAAGATACTTGAAGTCAATTATGATACGCGGCTGAAGTCACCTCCTAATGTCATTGGCTTCTATGCCCGACTCTCGGATTACAGAAAAGGTTGACAAACTAAACTAAGACATAGGATCCTAGGATACATCACGAGGGCGTGTTTTTATATACCTTCTCCATTATGTCAAGTGAGCTACGTGACCCGTCTCCAGTGCTGCTCAAGTTGGGAGAGATTTTACACTTAAATTTACAATCAACAAGAAATTTGTATGTGGACAAATTGTAGAGATACAGTCAAGAGGTCATTCAGTTGTGGTCTCCTCGGGGAGAAAATCTGTACCCTCCGTTTCTCCTGTCACCTACCTGTGGCGATCTGACTTGAGGGGAGGATCTCTAAACGGTTTATTCCTGATCCTGGACAAATAGGACAGCGAGCCTTGTTTAGGGCCACCCCGCTGAGCCAGTAATGGCCTTACCTAGTGACCCACTGGGATGAAGAACGGGGAAAGTAATTGAGTTTGCCTATAAAACATACTTGAAGAAAATGCGACCATCTTGACATTATTTCATTGACTCAATGGCTAGTTGGTTTCATATCTTGACCGATTGTGATCTGGGCTTCTGATTTCTCACGGCGTTATTGTTTCACGAGCTTTTTAGTCTCACGTTGCAGCTGCTTTGTAATTTCCTATGATTGGACTTCTGTAATGTGTGACAAGGATGTGTGTCATTGGGTAGTATATTGGATGGGGTTTTGGTAAAAGAGTAATATTATAATAATAAAAATATAAATTTTATCCAATAGTTCTAAATCTTATAATAATATTGACAACCTGTTGAGTGTTTCTTTGATAACATTTGATCAAATAGTGATATAGACATGATATTCTTTTTAATAAATCTTTAAATTATATCCAACAGTGGCTGGAATTACTCAATTTATTAACAATTTTAACATCTTAGTTTGAATTCCAGAAAAAAAACATTAAACATTTATATTTATCATTTGTAATGGCTAATTGCAATTGGTGTTTGTGGTACCCTATTTTACAATGGTACATCTGATAAATGTGTACATTGCATTCATTACACTATGCAGTCAAATATGGTGGATCCCCACTGCGATGAAAAACAATACCGATAATTCAACCGTTACACTATGACCCCAATGGAGACCAGGCTGCCCATAATGATGTCACAATTATACAGGTATTTCCAAAACACCAAAAATATCATTCATTAGGAATATTAATATAACTTTTAACATTCTGTATAGATTTCTGTGCCAGTTTACATTATTGGTTATTCCAAGTTCAATTGCATAAAGACACACCACGGCCACTTCTACTACCACGGCCACTTCTACGACAATGTTGTACCTGTGTGTTAACGTGGTTGTAATTGAGGGTAATACCTGTTTTACCTGTGTTTACCGTGATGTTTACCTGTAATTTACACCTGTCCCCGACTACTGTGAGGGAATTACTGGCGTATTTAACTATCTAATCACCTGAATCCAGAGTCTGTTGACTACCACAGGTGTAGGTCCAGAGAGGAGGGTCTAGTTGTCAATGGTGAAAAATGTCAGCCACTTTTAGTGTCAATGATAGAATGGCTGGATTAGAGTGTGTGTGTGTGTGTGTGTGTGTGTGTGTGTGTGTGTGTGTGTGTGTATGTGTGAGTGTGTGTGTATGTGTGTGTGAGAGATAGAAAAAAGAGAGAGAGGGAGGGAGAGAGAGGGGGGGGAGCTAGAGAGAGAGAAATGTTAATTTTTAATTGATCTCATAATTTCTCAAAATGAGTATATACACTGTGTTGTATAGAATCATTCTTATTGTACTATGTTCAAGAGTTACCATGATAATGCATCAGCATACAAACTCGAAATTCTGAGCACATCTCACCCTCTGCTTTTCTACAATGGAGAACGTTTTCGAGGGTGTGGTGTGATGTAGTGTGCCAACCATGGCTCATCACACCACTCACTGTAACACATAGCTGCTTCAGGCTCTCATCCAGCCGTATACAGGACATCACCACACTCACACACTCACCAGGTACCATTTACCTGCGTCACATAATTGAGTTCACACTAGGGTAAGTATTCCATGGTCTGTTGTCACGCTTGAGTCTCGCTGTTCATGTAGTTTCAGTCCTATAGGAAAGATGTCTAATAGTATTACTTACAATGGAACTAATGCTTATATAATATTTCTATTACTCAACCTAAAATATATTATCATGTCATTGCACCCAATGCTTTATTCATTTAATGACCTATAGATGATTGCACTGTGGATGCATTTTCACCATTTGAATACTTTCCACAATTTAATTTAATCAAGTGTATGTTTTTATATTGCCCACATTTTTTATAATATCTATTTTATTGCTTTAATTTCAATTTTATTGTTATGTCTCATGCCCTTATGCATAATGGTAATACATTGAAATGTGACCGTAGCAGTGGTATGCAAGGACTATAGCAGTGGTATGCAGGGACTATAGCAGTGGTATGCAAGGACTATAGCAGTGGTATGCAAGGACTATAGCAGTGGTATGCAGGAACTATAGCAGTGGTATGCAGAGACTATAGCAGTGGTATGCAAGGACTATAGCAGTGGTATAGCATGTATCCTACATGACAAGTACATGTTTTAACTACGCTGGTCAGGATTGAGCCTCTTGAATACAACACTGGAGCTATTTTGACTGTAAGTGTTAACGTGATAAACTCACACCATCTAACTGTAATAAAAGTGTGCGCCAAGTCACATTTATTGGTGTATGAACAATATTAATACAACGTTTATATCACTGGACACCGCAAATGTGTGGAGTTTATACCTTTTCTCTTCACGATGTTATATGGTGCTTATTGTACTCCTGCGCTGGCTCGGAAATACTCAGTAATGTGGCTTAAATGAAAAATCGTGGAAGATTCATAGACCTCACACCTCACGGGTTTTCAATATACGCTGACTTTGTCAGAGTTCAAGACAGCGGAACACGCTTAGGGAATAATATTGCCACGTGTATGTCATGTACAATAATATGGAATTCCGCCGTAAGATAAAAGACTTTACAAAGGTTAGCTGTGAATGGGGCCCTGTAAGTTGCACAGCTCCTGGCCAAATACACTCTTTCTAAACTTCATGTAAGTGTAATGAATTATGTTTCTATAGTATATTCTGAAGGCATGCCTGTGGAATTGCAAGTTATTAAGAGTTATCCGATTTTCTTCTTACGACAAAACTTTCAAGAAATAAAAAAGGAGAAAATAGTAAGTGTTCATTGTCTCGTGAACAAAATTGTTGTATGTCAAATTCTATGGACTTTTGTAACTGTGAGTAACAAAGAAATCATTATTGCTTGGATATGAATGTTCAAAGAGGCATTAAATCTCCACTACCTGATGGTATGTCTTTGTGTGCAGTCTATACATAAGACATTACGAATTCCTCATACACATTAATGTGAGGAAAAATGACATATTTCTTTGCAAGCAATCGTATGAAGTGGACATTTAATAGGTTCATGTATAAGCAACTTGTTGAGAACTTGAGCAATCTAGTCCAGACCATTTCTTTGTATTGGTCATCTTAATCTTAAGAAATGGTGAACTTTCAAGACGAGATTAGTTCTACAAATGTTTGTGTTAACTCTTCATCAATATTCATAGTAAATTAACCTTTTATGTGTTGGAGGTAGCCAGATTGTGATGAATCCAGCAGGGAAAGTGTTAAGATACAGGGACTCTCAAGGCTCAATTTAGCGACTAATTTGGGAACCATGGCGACCTAATTTTGCATTTGGCTACCAATATTTCTGGCTATGCAGAAGCCAAATGGCTCCTTGTAAAAAATTGTAACTTTGAGGCCTGACTCTCTAAGGCTGAGTATGTTAAATGTAATGCACCGTAATACATGTATTCATTAGACATATATATAAGGAAATATACTTATTCATTATTTTATCTATTTCCAGTGCATGTCAATCAAACAATTTAATATCAATTTAACATTAATAATCAACAAAATATTTAAACAATATAATTAGTTAATTTAGTACATAAAATATAAATGTAAAAGAAATTATAACCGTTACTCTGTGAAATTCATCAAATGGTCTCCCACATAGAAACTCATTGATACGGATGTGAATATGACATGATTAATCCTATTAATTTATGCATATGAACTTAGTTTTAAAGTCTATGACCTCAACAGCACAGTGGGCATTAATATAAGGAAGTGAGTTCTTATTCGTAAATTGTAAATATATCTTCATTTATGTACAAATTATCATGTAAATATATTCACTTAGCACTCCAGCATATGTCTGCCTGAACTGTATGCCAACAAGGTCATCTAAAGGTCAAATTGTCACCAAATTATTAAGATTAAATAAAGTTAATCTTTAAATAAATATTTGAAATTTTATTGTATCCCAGTTGATGTTTAAGGTTTATCACAGTCTTACTGATTTAAATTCAAGAATACACAGGGCACTTGACACCCGCCCAAGGGTCACAACCCATAGGTATTAACATTGATAATGCTTTATGTAGACAAGGATGGAAATTGATATTCCCATTGTTAGGTAGGTGCAAGGATAATCCAGGGCTTAATTGAATAACTATATTATTAATGATACGTATATTTGTGGATTTGTATCCAGTTTACCAGGGAATGGTTACCGATGTTATACCTGATGACCCTTGACCTGAGGTCAGATTGCCACAAAATTGAGTGAATTTACGGATGAATATCATAATAGTATATTTATTGATAGGAATCTGTTCATATAGATTCCATGTCGTTTGTATTGTCAGTCTGTTTGTCTGCAAGAATTACTTTTCTGACCACTTTGACAACATTTATGTGATATTGTACATTGTACCTGCAGGTTAGACATAGTGTGAGATGTATAGTCCAGTCAAATTAGCATTTCACCCGGGACAAATTGCAACAGAAATGACTTTAGTGGCACACGCATCAGAATTGTATGTAGTTTCACCCCAAAAAAAATGTAGGAGAATGTAGGTGGTGGAACTTGGTTAATTTTTATGCTAAAGTTGGTAATATTTTGCTATTCTAAACTGACCACCATACAACTAAGGGAGATAACTGCCATCATCATGCAGCGTAAGTACTAGCTTGAAACTTACGCGTTCACACAG
>JAUTBR010178976.1:0-15473 GCA_032361205.1 Pseudorimula midatlantica | reverse complement strand
CGAGCTGGCCAGTCCTTGCGTTACCCCTTTAATGCTGAGCGCCAAGCAGGGAAACCGCAAGTACCACCTTTTAACGTCTTTTGGTATGACGCGACCAGGGATCGAACCACCGACCTTCCGAACTCCGGGCCGACGCTCTAACCATTGCGCCACGAAGCCGGTCTTTAACCGAGAGCTCTATGGTCTCGTAGCGGAGATTCGCGAAGAGATACCCTGATGAAGAGATGCACCTAAACCTACGACACACGAGGACATGGCTAATAATGAGAAGGGAAAGAAGGAGACTTCAGTTAGAGGACGAGATGCTGTGTTTACCGATGGTAGAGATGACGGTCACGGAGAACATGAGAGCGCCAGGCCAGGACCATTGGTACGGTGGACCGTCCGCCATTCCGTACAGGGCGCAGTTCCGGCCGTCGTAGCCGATGGCGAGGGTGTTGTCTCGGAACGTCTCAAGGACGCTCTTGATCTGTACCTCCATCAACATCCGGTTGTTTTCGTTGGGGAAGCCGTAATCCGAGAAAATCTGTAGCACCGAGTCGATGGTTTTGTTTTCCATTGGTGAGTATTCATTTCGTGATTCGTAGCATATCTGTTGTTCATTGTTCTTTTCTAGATGTTCGAAGATGAAACCACCTGCCACACAGTACAGTATAACCATGGCACACAACCCCACGTGTGAAAAGAGGAATTTCATGAACTTTTTGCAACATCCGTCCTTTTTCTTCGTTCCCATTTTTGTTGATTTTGTTGTTGATGTTTTTAGTTAATGTTTTTAAACTAGACGACGAGGCGAAACCAAATCAATTAATTATCTTATTGTAATCCAAAGTAAGGGTTTCGTTATGCCGTCATGATTAGGGTCCCCGCGCCAAAGGCAAAACGGTACTGTCAGGCCTGAAATTGAAGAAAGCAGCGGTAAGTATACAAATAGACTGTGAAGAGTTTGAATAATTTAATATGTCGATGGCAGAAAACAAGAATATATCGATCATAACCAGGCAAGAATCATTTTCTACGTCCAATTTATCAAAGGATAAATATCTATTGTGAAATATCTTGCCATCAAGGGAATGGAACATATATTGTATAGAGCCCAAGGCGCAGGATATACTAATCGATAAAAGTGATCGAACGGCCATGCCTCACCATGGCAATAATAATGTTCCCTGTCAAAAGGCGACAAGCGTTTGTGCGACATGGAACCGAAGTTCACCGAGTGTAGCCGAACTATCGCCGTCGTTAATTTCCGTTGGACTTTGTTTCGGGAAAAGTGGTATGTATTCCATATATATGTATGCATTGTGGATACGTTTTCATCAGTTGCCGGATACACGCCCAGAGCTAGTTGGATAATGGTATAAATGGACGATATGTATCGGACATTACTACGATATGCAGCTTCTGCCATATTGTTCAATCGATGCAGATTATTGTTGTTCTAGTAACGCGCGTCAGGCGTTTCCGTTACATTGTAGAAGTAAATAGTTCTTTAACTTTTTATTTAGCAATGGAATAATATGTCTGAATTTCTAAAAGAAGCATTAATAAGTGACTCTTTGGATAATTCACGTTCCAGACTGTTTTGAAATTTTGTTTATACAGTCCCCTAGGTATATCGAATTACTAAACGTACGTAAATGGCTGTTTATGTCTTCATTGTAATTCTAAGTAGCTTTTGTTCTTTTAAATTTAACGTCGAATAATTTCAGCCTATTGTTACACATGGTAAGTTTTTAGCTTTGGGATGTCTCAGCGATACTTGAAGATTAATAATGTATACGTAATATTCTCACCAGCTCGTCAAACCAGAAGACAAACAAGAAGAAATTGGATACTATGTTTCTATGGTTTTCGATTGAAATATTTAAGTGATTATTAAATGCTACAACGATATGATATCCATCAGGGAAATATACTTGCACTGAAACAAGATAGCGCCCTGAGTCAGCTTCCTACACGTATAGGCTAGCTCTCCCATACCTAAAGGAGGTGGCATATGTTAGGGGTTATATAGGTGGGTTAACGGCAAATTAAATACGTGCATTCTTAAATTCCAGCCTATTAATTCTCATGTTATTGCACGACCCATTAATTTTCCAATAGTAATAGAACTAACTATTCGAATTCTACTTTTATGTATATATATTTCAATGGAGGCGCATCATGAGCTTTGTGGATATTCATTGTATTTGAGAAATTGTATAACATTAAAAAAAATGTGATTAATTTAGACACTGGCAACAACAGAAGCATGCTCGATATTTAATGTACTCTTCAGAGGTACAGTACACATACACGACATATACCGGTATATAGTTATTGTGTATTAATACAAGTTAAATCATCGTGTCCACAGTTTCTACGAAGAAGAATCTTACCCATGGTCTTGCGGAGTATGTCATGTCAATGAACGTAACATGGTATCCACCATTTTGATACATAGCGTCATTTGCCTGTATACCATGCATACTTAGCAACATAAAGCCAATGAAAACACATGTTACAGACCCTTGCACGCGATCCATAATTAATTTGCAAATCACTTTCCGAGACATATGTAAATATTGATGCTTGGAAACTTGCTTTGCCAAGTCGTTTGTTATGATGATGACGGAAACAGAATAGAACGAAGTGTGTCAGATACTTTTGAGACCCATTTAAAACCACACGAGGACCATGTTCGACTAACCAGCAGCGTTCATTCTATATATTCCTTTTCCTAAATTATTTGTCAAAGGTATTACCGCCGAAATGCACAAGACGCACGATGACATGTTACTTCGGGAGGAGGTCTAGTAGATGATGTACGGTAATACCTTTATACGAACATATGCAAGGTAAACGTAGATGGTCTACCAGTTCATGCCAATACGAGGTCAGTATCCGGAAGTGCTCGATATGTGCTAGTCATTTCGAGACGATGTCATTAGAAGAATACTAACTGCTTCCATGTGTACAAGACTTCCTAGCGGACCTAATATCTGTATGTACTAACCACGTAAGCTTTTCTAGTAGTGTTGTAGTGTTTACTCAATTTAGTGCACGCTCGCGACATCCTATAGAACCTATGTAATCAACATTTAAGCGATACCTTGACAATGGCAACACAAATAAAGTATAACACGGCACTATAGTATTCCATTTACCATTATAGAGTAAGTTAGTTATTATTTTAACCACATTAGTAACGTGAAACTATATGCATTGTACTTTTTATTCAACAAATATAGCCTACAACTAGCCGAATCTTTTATCCTTATTCTCGTCAATATTTGAAATATTTATTGATCTACTAAATATACGTTACTACAGAATATGAAAAGGCGATCTTAACAGAAACGTGTAAAGCATCTAAATTAAAATAGTTGTTCTCTTCACTGTGCTGAAGATATCGTCCCTGGGAATTATGGCTTCGTAGCGATACATATGAAATTTTAACTGTGTTTCCATTATTAACGCAATATGTTGTGGACATGGCGGTCATTTGAAATCGTGGTCAACAAAACATGTAGTATCAGAGGTAGGCCCGCGTGTCAGATTCATTTGTTTCATATTGTTGATCATGGTATCGTTGGAAGCTCTCATATCCACAGCGTACTATAAGAGTGCTTAGGGTCTCGTAGTAGATACGAGAGCTTTGAGAAACGACATCCAGGCTATCGTTTCTCGAATCTCTCATATCCAATACATTGAGACCACAGCGCTCTTGATCGTAAGTTCACGTGCAATATAAGAGATCGTTACGAGAGTGTTTAAAATGCTTCAAGAACCCATACCCAGAACCAGTACAGAAGGCCTGTGTGTTCATTCCTCCGTAGAAGCGTGTCGGACCATGAGAATCAGTAATACTTCCGATTTCATTAAATATTCTATAATGACTGTAATTTCACATATTATAAATTAATGTGATCACGCACGTCTTTATAATGCGATTACGCAATTAAAAAGCGGAAATGTGAAATATATCAATTATTATTACGACTAACTAATATAACCAATATTCGAAGTTGAAAATTGTTCCAAATCGAATTTGAAAGTGTAAGTAAATGTAATTGTCTATGATCCAACATTAAACGAAACGATAACTGAAATAAAATGGAATCATGGACATTCTTCATACAGTATAGTGTCCATGTCCCTTGAAGGGCTTATATTGACGTACTAGTATCATGTACATGTACATGCTAGATCACAGGTTCGATTAATTGACAGTGAAAGCTACACGCTACATGACCCGATTATTGCTGATTGTACTGTAAATAACCTGGTGCAACATTATAGGATTTCTCCAGCTTACACATAATCGCTATTGTACCTCCAAATATCTTTTTACTGCTGTAGGATAGGTAACATTTAATTGTAGTTTACGCTTCCTGGTATAACCCGTATAAAATACATCCAATCTCACATTTCCTCTAGTTTCCTGACTAAGGGCGATAACTCTACTCAGTGAACACGGCCAAAGTAATTGTTCATGATCACTGCCACTGGCGCCATTATGTGCGACTCGTAGCTAAGTAATAAATAGTTATAAATATTAAAATATTGATAACTAGTGAGACATGTGGAATAAGTAACTGGTTCTATAAAGTACGTTTGTAGTCAAAACAAATGAATTTATTTTCAGGTAAAACCGTGCTAGACCATTATATCGGTCAACCATCTGTGATATTATACCTTTAACATATTTTATACATATTTTAAGATATCCATAAAATCACATAATTTCTTACTATGACGTTTATACGATTGATTAATGAGTGTATAAATTAAAGGTATTTAAAAGCATTAAAAATGAAACCTAAGAAGGCTGAATCTTGGCGTAAAACGATGTAATGTAGATAATATATAGATCTAATGCATCAATGACAGGTGTTGTTACACAGGAACATCGCATGTTCTTATGGTTGTGCTACAAATAAGTGGCAACAAAATGTCCTTAAATTTTATCCATAATAAAATGTATATTACATTCTTTGTTTGATTCTAAGATATTTGCGATAGGAGTGATTATGTTGAACGGTGCTGCGGTAATCTTTCACCAATTTGCGACAATTGTGATAGGAATAAGTAGCATTATTATCAATTTAAAGAAGTGTTTTTAACTTTATTTTATATAAAATTGACATTGTTAAGACATTATCAGCTAACAGCAATATTAATTGTACCTATGAAAACGAAACAGCAATTTTACAATTAATATCTGTAATCTACAATTTATATATATATGTAAGCACATCCACAAATTCTATAGCATAATTCATATTTAATCTAAATTGATTACTACGCCAACGTCTTATGAAATGCGTCGCGATATGGAACCAAAATCCATCAAAATCGATATAGCTAACATATTTGCATATATGTTATTGCGAACGATATGATGTTGTAAATAGATAGATTGATTATGCCTCTCTTTCGAATACGGTCAGTTCCATGACAATCATCTATGTTACGCTCAAGGGAGTCTGTACATGTGTATACCAGGATCTCGTATATAGGCATGTCTATGTCCGTCGTTTAATAAACTCAATATGCAAAGAACCAACCCAATTAAGGACATTCTTAGTACGTTTAATTTCCAAGCTTTCAAGAGTAATATCGATAAATAAAACATGATTTTAAACAATGAAATTCTCTTAGCTTTGTCTTCCGTTATTGAGACACGGGAACAATGCAATATTGATGGTTGACATGGCAACAAGTAAACATTGGTACATTGGTAGCAATAAGCAGTTCACGGAGATATTTGAGAATAACTTGTAAATGGGAATTAGTGGGTAATTGCTCCAAGAAATAGCCATGAAGCAAACAAAACAAAAAAATAGTAAAAGCTCCGATGACGAAAATGGCTATGCATAATGTGTATAGTAAAGTTCTCACCACGATGGTTGTCACAATGGCCTAACGCAAAGCCCTAACAGTGTCTTAACGTATGTCCTGTGGCAGTGTCTTGACTGACCCCAAGGATGTGACAATACCCATGGCGTGACACACAGTCCGGATATGTTTAGTCCAAATGCCATTGTCTAGACACACAGCCTGTGACAATGTCTATAGTCCGACACAAAGTCCTGACAGGTTTATAGTCAAAATGGTATTGTCTATGACGTACAGCATGTACACAATGGCCTGTAAAGATGTCCTGACGAATAGCCTGTGACAACGTCATTATTTAGTCTGTGACATACTGGCAGATATTTAGCATGTGACAGTTTTCCAACGTATGGCCTGTGACAATTCCGTGACGCATTGCCTCTGACAACATCGTGAATAACAATCTATGAACATGTCCTACCTTATTGCCTGTGACAATACTATATAGGATCATTGCCTATGACAACATCCTGAATAACAATCATGAACATGTCCTACCTTATGGCCTGTGACAATACTATATAGGATCATTGCCTATAACAACATCATGGAGCATAGTGTACTACAATTTCCTAACGTATAGCCACGGACAATTCAACAATTTAGCCTGGGAATGCCAACATTCTGAAGCATAGTCTACGACAATGTCCTAACGTATAGCCTGTGACAATTCCATGACACATTGACAATGACAACAGTCTGGAGCATAGTCTATGACAATGCCATGCGTATAGCCTGTGACAAAACACTTGTCACGTGTATACTATGAGTATATGTCCTACCGTCATAGCATGGCAATCTCCTAACGTAGCACGTTACAATGTCCCGTACAGTTTCATGTCTGGAATCTTGTTCTAAGGTAATAATAATAATAACAAGTAATTATCGAATATTGAACCCAACAAACGGTTTCCGAGTAGCATAGCACCATTCATCCATCTGATTATACTTCCTATGTTTGGCCGATGGCTGAAATGCTATTTCCTGCTATGATTACAACACAGAATATTCCAATTACGCAGAGAGGGCAAGTTCCAGCAATTCATATTACGGCAGAGAACATAAAATTATAGTATATTTAGAGAAATAGGAAAAAAATAAATACTTATATTTTTTTAAATCAAGCCGCGTGCAACTTGAAAAGTTGGGAAATATGCTTTAAAGCTATTTGAGTGTAAAGCCAGACGGCCTTGTTCCCGAAACGTTCGTACGAACCTTTAACCTAAGAACAGTCCTTATATTAACGATTCTTATAGTATGGCCACGGACTGTTCTTAGGCTAAGAAGTTCGTAATAACGTTTTGACAATAGTCCCCCAGCACGGAATTTCAGCGATCCCGTTGAACTAGAATATTCAACTGGGGCCATTTCCTGGCAAAATTACCATCATCATTGCAGCTATCAGGCCCTGATTCTACGAAACTTTCTCGAGCGAGGCGTCATGCTCATTAATACATTCCCAAATAAGGTTTTAGCTTAAGCATGAAACCTTACTCAAAAGTAACCGTAATATCAGGGCTAATATTTGCTGTTCATAAACTAATTTGGTCATTTACATCGCGACTCTTCAACATATCTGCGTGAAAAGAGTCAGTTTCGTGTATACTATCTATAGCTGGATTTACACTATATAAAATACAAAGATGTCATAACAACCAGTATATATACACTTGCCTACATTATACATACGTCACCTTAATTACCCTCCTTTAAGAATGACTGCAAGTATAGTTTTCCGTAATGTTTACAATTTTCGACATGAATAGTTTTATGGATTCAATCTTTCCCTAAAAACGTATTAGCGAATCGGTAATGGCTGATCAATGACTACACACACTTATGGCGTGTATTGGGTTCGAACTCCGTCTCGTGTTCACCCAACCAGCATAACTTCCGTTCCATTGATTAGTCTATGGATTTTGTCATCCCCTACTGTGGCGATCAGAGAGTTGGATTTACTCCACTCATTGTGTGGGGATCAGTTTCCATAAAAGTACGTTAAAAAATATGACAATATTGGATATGCAATCATTACTGCGACAACTGACTTGGAACTGTTACGCGTTATTGTTACCGAGTCCGTTCGAACTTTCCTACGATAATATTGCGACTGCTTCAAGAATATCGCGATTTTCACTGATAAATGTCGAGATTTTCCTTAGGGATTATCGCAACTTACCTTTGAGAACATCGCGACTACCCAAGAACATCGCGACATCCCCCTGGGAATATCGCCATTTTCATCTAAAAGAATATCGCGACTACTCAAGAATATCGCGACTACTCAAGAATATCGCGATTTACATTTGAGTATTGCACATTTTCTCAGAGAATATCGCGATCGCGACTAATCCAAGAACATCGTGAATTTCCACTTGAAGTATCACGATTTTCATTGGAGTATCGCGATTTTCGTTTGAAAATATCGTGACTTTCCCAGAATACCACGAAGCTTTTTTATAATTTATCAAAGTGATTGCTTTACGGTAACGGTAAGATGGTCATCTTCACATACATTGTGAAAGCATCAAATTATAACTTTCCCCCTAGAAACGAATGAGCATCGTCTATTGCATTGCATTACTGTATGGTATATGTTTAGATTAACATTAACATATGTTGTTAATAAATATCACAATCATAAATAAGTATACATAATCATAAACAAATCCTAAATAAGTATAGGCCTATCCAGATTGTCTTTTTTCTCTGACAGTAATTTGACCGAAATCATTAAAATAATTATTTTCTCTCATTTAGATTCATGTTGATCACACATACAATACTAGTAGGTTAATTTACATAATGTAACATTATATTTCATCAACATGCATGGTTATATAATCTTTATATGACTACTCTCGATAGTCTAATTATAAGTAAAATTAGATACACAACTAATGCTCCTTAGTTATTTTTGGCCATCGCTTAAATTATAAATATCGACTTACCAGGCCAAATATACGAACTGCGAAAACTTATATTTGTTTTAAATTAGATTGTGCCTTTAAGCACAGCTATCCGTACATGGCAATAGTGCTGTGCTTAATTCTGTCAGATCAAAATCCATAAAGCCTAACATAACGACTGTATCTGCAAACACGTTGATTAACATAAATCCTTAAAACACGACTGAATAATTCAGAAGTGGCATCAACTCAGGAACATATATTTGAAATGTTAATACTAGTATATGTATTCTATGCTTGACAAAGGCGATGACGTCAAGGACTAAGCTCGCCGTGCATTGGTGGAAGTGACCGAGTGTAAATGCTAATGAGGTATTCTTACGGTAGATGTATATGTATCTTCGTCGTTAAACAGATAGCCTACCTCGTAATATATTCAAAATGGAGGTTAACACGACGACATCTAAGAAAATCAAGAAATACATATATCTTTCAGAAAACATATTTTAAAATTATATTTCTTGAATTTTAATTAATTTAGAGTTAAAGTAGAACAATGTTTTAAAATTCGAAGATGAATATATATTGAAAATATCGGTTAAACTTGGATTTTTAAATATATATGAGTGGAAACAGCGATTAGAAAATATGTGTTGTGTGTTTTAACATAGACAATCAACATGTCAATGTGATGTGTAGAACATTCTTCTGAATATCTTCCTCGCCATTAATATATATTTACATACAAATATATATTTAAATGTATTTATTGCTGTAAATAGCATTGTCAATGTCTTTTTTATAATTGATTAAAATTAAATTAAAATATGTTTAATATTAACCGATAACTTATAATTGCTTAAAGACGTAACAATAAAAAATAAAGCATCAATGGCCGCCATTATGTTTTTCCACCCAAGACTTTTGACATCAACGCCAACTCCATAAACTGTTTATCCGCTGATTAAAAACTTACCAAATACTTTGAACAAACGGTCGTTCTGAAAACACAACTATAAGATAAGTCCGTTCCACGCGCCAGCCTAAAAGGGTAGGGGTATCAGATAGTCACCCTGGCGAAGTCCACCCGTCTACTTGGATGTTTCTCTGGGTAGCTGTCTGGATAATGGCACCAGAATGTCGCCAGTGCTGGCGCTAGAACGCAGTTGCCACGGTCCCGGCTACGTCACTAAAAAGAATCGATTTTGCAGACCGGTTCCAGGGTTGACAAACAATTGCCGTCTAGCGTACATACCCCGAAGAAAAAAGTCCCGAGGGAAAGTTGTGTATCACCGTAATATACGCAAAGATTGTTTTCCCGATGTGCGATTCTTCTCGCTAATAAATTAATCATTTAGTCGTATTTCTTTTATATCATTTGTTACGGACATTTTGTTCATTGGAATTGTTGAATCGATTGTGTTAGGAGTTAGGAGCCATTTTATTGTAAATTATTACGAGGCATCATATTGGCTAATTAATAACGGGACGTTTTCACTGCTCAGTGGAGATTTACAAGAACATATATAGCTTCCAGCTTCCTGTCCGTCTTCCCCGACTTCCGGTCATCCTGCAACACACGCATCCTTCAAATGCAGACCATGTGCCTACTTCGCATGCATATATAGTAGGTATATGCTAGTTGCTTTGAGGATGCCACGCACTTTGTCTTAGAAAGATCAAATGCAAAAATAAAATTTAGTTGTCCTGTTCAAGGTTCATACAATCCTAACGCGATCATGGCCGGACAGTTTTACCTAGGGTGTCATGGTTTATTTTGAACATCCAGGTTAGGTGTTCTGGCCCGAATACCTAAAGGTTTGGCTGTAAAGGTTACGAATTACGATGCTGGTATTACAATTTGGTTGAGCACATCCAACGAAATTACCCACAGCGGGTACGTTAGTCGTATGTTCACATTACATGGGACAAGACATTTGAACGTTCACTTGGTTAGTAGACCGTGAACATCAACGTTCAATATGTGATTTATAGCTTATTACGTATTGTTTACGACATGGTATATCAATATTAATTAGGATTCACGAAGCCATGTAATCTACTATTTGATGTTCCGGAACGTGGCAAAGACAATCATCAGTATACGGATGCCAATAGTAATTGTGTTTAGGCCAATTATTACAACGTATTGTATTGGATGTTCTCTATGTCATCATAGTGTGTTGTTTAAAAAAGAATATACTTATTCTTCTTCTTCGTGTAGGGATGCGTTTATATACATTGCTTATTTCGTTGATGTCGCGGTGATTTGCTTAAAGTATAATGCTGACCTCAAAGGAATGAAACCACGGCATGTGCCGAGAAAACAAAATATACTCAAAATAAATTAAGGGCCAGCAGAGATTTTGTTTTGAGGAAGCTCTTCTACCAAATTTCGGAACTTCGCTTGAACAACGCAACTGCACGTTCTTGTAGAGTGCCCTGAGCCTGTGATTGCGTGGACATTCTTTTTTGTTAATAATATATGTCGAATAAGTCTACTGGCTCGTAATGAATTTGTTGCGTACTGTATATTATGTCATAGTGAAAACCTCTTTCAAGAATCGCAGTCCTGAAGATCTTTAGTGTTCAACAGCAGGCAAATGGATGGCAAAAGTAAAACATTACATAATAATATCTTCTTTCTACCAAGGCTTTAAATGACCTCATCTTCAATTCAAATATTTTCTTATTGTCAACCTTTCCAATGTGGTTGTATTTAACAGACTCGCTGAATCTGAATACACCACACATTGGTCAATCGTTCTTGGTGTTGATTTGATACAATAAATATTATACATATTTATAAAACAACGTACATAAATTCTAGCGTACCCTAAATGCACTAGACAATGCAAGTACATTACAGTTGGTAGTACCTCAAGCTAATTAAAATAAGATCTAGTTTCTATCATTAAATATTTGGGCATTCTCGAAATAGCGAATGTCCAAATATCTGATCGTCAGATTTGTATATAAGTTTCATTAGATTGAGTAGTACCTTAGATGTTTAAAAATATATATAATAAGACGGAATAATTAGTAATATGATTAACATAATCCTTCAAATGTGTACAGGGTCGATGGAATACATTGCCCTAATTGACACATATCAATACATTTAAATGATATCCAGTTTATCCACAGGTTTTCAATGAGAATAATTCGCAATAATTTCCAATGGTAGAAAACCGTAACGTCCACAGTAGAAGATACAGATGTCGTGTATTCGTATGTATTATTTGCTAACGACAAAGAAAACAGGAATTAAAATGTTCAAAGAACGCAATATTTACAGTGCCCCCTCAGTTGCAATCCATAATTTAGTATACACCGTTACCATGGTGTCAATATACTGATATAGATATACTGATATAGGTATACATGTATCAGCACAGTTTAATACATGTACTATAGTATACAGAGATGTTGACAATTATAATTCTACCTGTTATCTTTTATGCAAGGAATTATCGATCCGGTAAACAAAATTTGTTCCGATAGTTCATCGATCTGTCTTTGTTCAGGACGGGTTTACATGGCTCGTGGAATATGCATACTTTTATGATATATACTGCTTAGAAAATTATAGATCGTGCACATTATTTAGATATAAGAAAACTATATATCGAATAACATCACGGTACTAATAAAGGACAGTTTATTTAAGTCACAAAAAACTATGTCCAAGCCTAATCATTTAATGGTTTTGTCTAATCTTTGTCGTAATTTATTTTTATTTTTATTGTTACTGCTTATTTTATATTTTGTTATTAGTATTTCTTGTATTCATTCCACGTTGAATTCTCAAATAATTTAATCGAATACATCTTCACTGTAAGAAGCCTTGACGGTTCCAGTGGTTAGTTTCTACTGACGAGTTAGGATTGTCAACTTGCTATTGAGTGGAAGTTCTTCTAGTGCAAATTCTCTGCATGGGAATAGTGTTACAAAAGCTGTACGCTCCGTTGGAACGGTTAACATGTAAAGTATGTACATTGCGCCAAGCATGGGTGGTGGCAAGGATATCTATTTAATCCAAGTGGTACAAAAGGGTACACAAAGAAAGAAAGAGAGAACGAAAGAAAGAGAGAGTGAGAGAGTGAGTGAGAGAATATAGGTCACGTGCTCCTCAATGTGTGTACGCTATTTAAGCGTAATATTAATGCGGGATGAAACAGATTCCACAGTTGAAGAGTCACCCGGTGGAGGGTCATCCGGGTTCCGACATCCGAGTTCCAATGGTTTTCATTGCATTACAAATGCATGTCATGTCCTAGAACTGGGACTCAATGTAACGGATGATTGGATCATTGGCTGATTCACGACAATCAAACCTATGGTGACACTCGATTAATGAAAGTACCTACTGGTGAACGAAAGCACAGGTGCTATTAAAAAGAAAAGAAAAACAGAAAGCAGTTCTGTCAAAGATGTGTCAATTTCATTATTAATGTTAATCTTTCATATATTTATTCACTCAATTTCTGCCGTTCGATTCAACTATTCACTGCGTATGATCCATGACCTAACACTAGGGAAGCTGGAGCCGTGAATCGAATACAGCCATCTCGACAGGTCGTCATCAATCTCGTGGACACTGATACTCTTCAATCATATCCGGCTACTCCAAATAGTCTTCCATACACAAACAAAGGCAATCACACTTAGAGGCAAATGAGAGCAGTGTGCATATTATTAGATACCGTGACATTAATATACATCAATTACTCTATTTATATCCGACATTAAAATATGGTATCCAAGAATCATATATTTCTTTTATTACATAGGTCAAAGGCCACTATCGGGATTATTACATATTATTACAACTATACATTTTACAGACAAATATGACAATAATGAGCACTATTCTGACAATGACGTCAGTTTTAGGCGCGATTTCCGTCTCAATGTCTTATTCTTATTTGTATTCAAAGCGGGTTGGCCTATATTTGGAACAAAGAATATTGTTATATTATTAATAGAATACTGCTCTCATTGATGATACAGCTTCACGTAATTTTTGTTGATGTATTTTTCATGTTTTTCTAGTTAGTAATACTATGTAAACAAATATATATTAAGAAATAAATGTATTATTGCATGAACATATGATCTTGCTACTTTAAATAACATCCTGGGTTGATCCATATTATAATGTTATTAGGATATAATATGGTATTGCTTTAGGGACTAATTAAATATGAACAGCAATTAATATTATCATATTATAATGCTAAGAGCCTGTTAGCAGCCTAGCTGGATAATATCGACACATAGTATATAATAGGTAAATATATAATCGGGTTTATTTTAATCAAGTCCCAGCACTTCAGAAATATTGTCATAGCATACAATATTGTCATAGCATACTTGTTGAAAATGTCAATGTGCAAAGTAGAAGAGATAGTAATAGTGACTTACAGAGGAATGACTATCCCAATATAAATCTACATAAGAAATGTAAAATTCAACGAAATATTTCTAATAAACGAGTTAATTTATAGCTCATAGAAATATGTTTAAATTAAATATGGAATACAACAATTAAAAAAAATCCAGAGAGAAAGTGATAGTATAATTATGAAATGTCAAACTGAAAGTATAATGTATTATGCATTGAATTGAAAACACAGTGCTAGATTACGTCTGGAGTGAAAAACGCTCTTACAAATAAATATATTTCCCGGTTTAGTTTTAATTACTTTACAAAATACAAAATGTACAGGCTAGGCCGATATCTGATAGTCTCTGAAAGAGGATCCACTGTCGATCCTGGGTTTCGAACCCAAGATGCTGGATTGTAAAACACTCTACTGACTGAGCCAAATGGGTAACCCTGCTGACCGAGACCAGTGTCTTATCTCACATCCGGATACATCTCCACGGGGGGATCCGGATATCTGTGGGGGTGAGGTGTTAGTCCCTGGGATCCAGAAATGGGTATCTACCTATACCCATGGGTATCGTTTCTCGAAGCTCTCTTAGCCTCTTTGCCGATAGCTAATATACATTGCTAAGAGAGTGTTATGGTCCCTTATTAGCGGCTAAGAGAGCTTCGAGAAACGATACCCTGGTACAGTTTGATCAAGTGGAAAAGAAACAAACGAATAAAGGCGGCGCGCGAAGGCCGCATTGTGGATTGTCATACATATAATTCAATGTCTGTTATGTCTGTGCTCTAATCTTAGCACATGGATTGTTAATTATGAATATTCCTCACAACCTGTCTATTGAGACATCCTGGTTTACTGCTAGTATGTATATTGTGTGACAATTGTAATGAGATTAACGCAACAATGGCAATACGGTCTTAAACCTAGCATTACATTATAAAATGCACTTGCGTAAACCATTGTCTTGTATGTATTCGTATCAATGTTACGATTGCATAAATAATATATAAATATGCATACCGGTAGATAACTGTATAGTTTGGATTAAGCACAAACTGCCTTTTAAGGCATCTCCGTTTGCTTCCAGCATGGAGAGAGTTAAATTGGCGGTTACTTCCCGAAATAGCGACCCTAGGTTTGACTGATTGGCCTAAGCCCTCGATCAACGCCTCTTAAGTGAGTAAACAGAACGTAAAGACAACAACTGAGATAATTCATACACACACGGTCACCTTAAAATGGACATTGAGTTGTGGAATTAATAAACATTTGTTTAGTTAGTATA